>JASDQU010012954.1:888-18788 GCA_032191745.1 Picea mariana | reverse complement strand
CGATCATATAAAAAGAGTGGCCTTGCTATATGATGTGCACAAGGGACAACAAGTTCTTTTGTAGCTCAAAAAGATAGAGCACATTATGTAGAAGAAAATACAGGAGTCCAGGCAACTTAAGCATGATGGTGCCCATTCCCGAAGGTTTGAAACTTGATCTATCTACAAAGTACAGTACCCCATCTACATTGTCATCAAAGAAATCTTTTTGAAATGTCGTGTGGGAGGTTGCACCCATGTCAAGAAGCCATGCATCTCCCCAAGAAGCAAGTGAAGCATTAAACAAATCTTCAGTTACTCCTATATTGCAATGGGAAACAAGGTATGAGCAGGTGATTTACCTTTCACTAGTTTTGAAGTTTTTCCTTTGTCTTCTTTGATCTTCTCCCATGGAACTTTGCATTTAGTTGCTTCATGTGACCCATTCCTTTCGCAATGGATACAATGAAAATCATATATTTTTCAGAGATTATGCCACCCCCTTCCTCTGAGCTTCTTCTTTTTTCTGTGTCCTTTCATTTCTTAGTGACACAACGGATACAATGAAGATCAGATCTTTCTCAGAGATTCTTCTTCTTTCCGTGTTTCATTTCTTACTTACAAATGGAAGGAAGCAATAAATCTAATTGAATCTGGTCTTTATAGGCAACTATCTTTATACTCGCTTCAATTAGGGTTTCGCCTACAAAAGAGGATCTAAAGAAAAGTTACACAATCCAAAACCAGGTTTGCCCATTCACTCGTAATGTCTCAATAAGGAGTCGATTCCAGTGGTCTTGGGACCATTGAGAAATGCCAATGATCTTTTTCACTCGTTGCAGAGAGAAATTGCGACAACGACAATTCAAAACATGTGAATTGCTCTTTTAACACCAAGGGAAATTGTAAGACACATGCTCTCGCCGCTACTGAAGCTTTGCAACTCCAAGAATCCCAATTCAATGAAGCCAGCGAGAAAAAATCAAACAATAATCCAACGTGATGGCAACTTCAAGCAATTGCTGGAAGAATATTGCATAAGAAGAAAAGTAACTCCACACTACCATGGAGTTAACCTGCGTTCTGTTACCACTGTTAGGTCAAGCATGGCAGAAAACTAACTCTACACTTGAAGCATAATTTATACAAAGACAACTCATACAGATCCTTTTCTCCTTTGTTGGCAAAGATATTTGGTCACTATTATGGCTGCATCCATTGTTGTAAATCATTCAACAATCATTGTACACCATGAAGTCACGTCAAATATTATTTGCACTGTCATCTACATGTTCCTGTAGTGGATGAATAAGATGCTCAACTCTCGTTGAGTTCTTTCCTTGTTCAAATAATGGCATTATACTGCCATCTATGTTGAGTAACTTTGCAAGCATCTATTTCACCAATAATAATAATATGCAATTCCCTTGGATCACATGAGTCTTTGACCATTAGTTATACAGAAGGATGGGTTTGCAGACTAACCTGTACAATGATGTTTTTTGCATTAACATGATAGGATAATAAATACAATACAGATAACAGTTTGTCTTCTTTAACTGGTGACTCTTCTTATCACCTCTTCCTATCACTTTGGACTCTTTATATTTATATTATTGTTACAATAATGCAATCCCAAAGATTATTGTCTAACATATAGAACAAAAAAATAGACAGATTCAAAACAAGTAAATTTTTTTTTTTACAAAAAAGTATATTAACTCAAATATAATGAGACAAGTGGCTTGAAGATATCAATATAAAAAAACTAAATTATAAAATCTTTAAAAGAAATTGATTATTAGTTTCTAGCTAGCTACATGTCATGTTTAAGTGCATCTTGTGCATTCATACAACAACAAAAATTGATATTTATATATTATAATGTTATGTATTATCTTAAAATATATCTACTTACATAGATCTAAGATATCCTTATAATTTGTTTAATTATAGAAAAGTTTAATAACAATTATATCAAGTGCTAGAATAAAAGAGAGTTTCCTATCATTGTACAAAGTTCGTTCAAATATAAAAAAAAAACATGTGTTGTCTAATTTGTTTTCCAATTCTAGACTATCTCTATGTTCCAATGCTTCTTAGCACTATCAACTTGAAGTTTGCATCACCAACATATCCCAAAAACCTAGTTGTATTCTATGATACTTATTTATCTTTTGGTCAATATCTCTACAGTGATCTCGATGACATGTATTACACATCAAATCTACTTTGACGATGGAACTTTTTCCCTTATCATATGATTGTGAAAGATTGTTAGTTTTCCTTTTAAATATTGAGTTTCTACATTCAATTCGATTGTCACGCATCAAAAGTGTTGGGTCATTTTGAACTTCCTCGGTGTCTTCAATAACCTCCATAGTTCCAGTTCTTAGTTTGATTCTTTTGTTAAGAGTTGGGTCATTTTGAACTTCGGTGTCTTCAATAATCTCCATAGTTCCAGTTCTTAGTTTGATTCTTTTGTTAAGAGTTGGGTCATTTTGAACTTCCTCGGTGTCTTCAATAATCTCCATAGTTCCAGTTCTTAGTTTGATTCTTTTGTTAAGAGTTGGTTTAAATGGTTTGACAAGAATTCGATGATCCCAAAAGTTCAGCTGCAAAATCAAACATTAACTTTGTGGCAGGGCCCTCAGCTGACTCGAATCAACAAAGATGACAGTTCAAAAGGAAAAGAGTTATTGGACTTTCAAACGCCCATGTGAAAAGGGCAGATAAAACCTACTAATGCACTTCTCTCCAACCGTGGGCTTGGGAGTCTTAGGATGGAAGTCAGCGAATGAATGGAATTCGCTAGTTCATTAACAAATCCTTCGAAGCTCTGAAACCTCGACTTCAGAGCCTGAGACCTCTTCAAACTGCCTATGTGATTTTGTAATCATGCCTGATAGACTTGGCCATTTGCATTTTAATCAAGAATTGAATTCGAATTTCCTTCTGAAAATGAACAAAAGTAAAGTGAGAACATAGCATTGCTGAAATTGAAGAATTTGATTTTCAAAAGGGTGATGTTGAAGCCAGGAAATCGAATTGTGGAAGAAAAGGAGCTAGAACAAAAGGAAGAGCATCTTCCAGAACAAGCTAAAAATTAAAGGTAAGTGTTGTAACTCAATTATATATGGAGATAAAAATAAGAAATTTAATTTCCACCCAAGTAATTCAAAAATCAAATTTGAAATATAAATCCCACCCAAATGCTTATAGAGTATCTTCGTATTAGAAAGGACACCAATTCACTATATTTGAATAGTGGTTCTTGAGTTTCCATAATGGAGACTATAAAGATCAAGTTTGTGTGATATTGTCCCAATGGATGCTTGTCACATTTTGTTGTGTACCTAACCACATTTATCTTAGATATCATGCTTTATGTGCATGTGTCATTTTTCTTATAAGATCATATGTATATGAGTTATTTCGCTTATAAGATCATGTTGTTGTAATAGTGTTATATGTGTAAATAAGCCACTTAAATAGTATAATAACGACCTAATGATTTATTTAGTGACTCTAGTCTCTAGTTAGGGATTTATTAGGGTTTTTGTCTCTCCATGAATATAAATAGGGGTTTCCTCCCCTCTCTTATGTATCTCTATCATTTTATTAATATAAATCAACTAGTTTTTGGTATTTCTTGCAAAAGTCTTCCTCCATTACTTAGATTTGTAGGTGCAATCCATCTACAAGTGTCCACGTGCTCCAATTATTCTTTTCTTTTTAATGTTATTGTTGTTCATTTTCCATTTGTGTTGCAGTAGTTGTCTTATTTGGTTACTCAGTCACTACAAGTTGGTATCATAACTCAATTGATTTTCTCTCACAATGTGTTTTCATTCAACTTATTAGATTTTCTCTCTCATTATGTTTTCATTTTCAATTTTTTTTAAAGAAAAAGAAATATTTACATCTAGATCCCAAGCTTATGTGACCAAGGATGCGCTAGATGAATCTTTTGTGAAATGTGTACATGAAATGAAGCAATTTCTATAGGGAATAGGAGTCCCTAAAGTTGGACCCTCTTATCATAACCCCATATTTCATGATGAGGAGGAAGAGGTAAATCCTAAAGGAATGAAGGGTAACAGCCCTCTCGGGTCACCTCCATCCCCACCACCATAGAACATTCAAAGCCTCACTTACAGTCTCCATATAAAGATACTACAATACAACTTTGGCGGTGAAGTCAAAGTTGCATACCTGGTTAAGCAAGGTTAATCTCTCATTCAAGGTTTAAGACCTATACGACCAAGAAGGTAAATTGAATCTGGCACTCCAACATTCCATGGAGCAAATCATAGTTGGAAGAGTGATGGATTGCTAAAATCCCTAGAGGGTTTTTTAGTGATTTTTCATATGAATTAACTCAAAGAGCATATCACAACTGGGATGAGATTTATGATGTTCAACTCATGCATTTGTTTCTAGAGGGGTGCATGTATTGAAGAATTTATTGAGAAGTACCAATTTCTTGAATTTAAGTTGAAGCTTCCCCTTGATCAAGTCCATGACATTTATACTTCCAATATACAATGAGTGATCTGATTTAAGGTAATAATGTTTGAACTTGATGCTTATTAAAAATTCATTGTTCTTGCTAGAAGAGCTCCAAGTCACATTGAGGCCATTAAGAGAAACATCTTTGCTTCTGGAAAAATGGGTTATCCATATGATACAAGGGAAAATGAAGAGGGGAAGGCTAAGTATCCACATGTTAAATTCCTTCCCATCATCCCAACGAAAACCCTAACCCTCCCACCTCAAATCCCTATCATAAATTCTCTAAATCGTGGTCTAAGAGCCATGTTTATATTACCTAGAAACCTTTCATGGTCAAATACCTACCCTACTCTAACTTATATTTTGAACCCATTGAGGTCTCTTCCTAAAGTTTATAATGTCCACCCAAGTAATTCAAAAATCAAATTTGAAATATAAATCCCACCCAAATCCTATAGAGTGTCGTAGTAGTAGAAAGTACACCAATTCACTATATTTGAATAGTGGTTCTTGAGTTTCCATAATGGAGACTATAGAGATCAAGTTTGTGTGATATTGTCTCAATGGATGCTTGTCACATTTTGTTGTGTACCTAACCACATCTATCTTAGATATTAGGCTTTATTTACAGGTGTCATTTTTCTTATAAGATCATATGTATATGAGTCTTGTAATGGTGTTATATGTGTAAATAAGCCACTTAAATACTATAATAACGACCTAATGATTTATTTAGTGACTCTAGTCTCTAGTTAGGGATTTATTAGGGTTTTTGTCTCTCCATGAATATAAATAGGGGTTTCCTCCCCCTCTCTTATGTATCTCTATCATTTTATTAATATAAATCAACTAGTTTTTGGTATTTCTTGCAAAAGTTTTCCTCCATTACTCAGATTTGTAGGTGCAATCCACCTAGTGTCCAGGTGCTCCAATTCTTCTTTCCCTTTTAATGTTATTGTTGTTCATTTTCCATTTGTGTTGTAGTAGTTGTCGCATTTGGTTACTCAGTCACTACAAGTTGGTATCATAACTTAGTTGATTTTCTCTCACAGTGTGTTTTCATTCAACTTATTAGATTTTCTCTCTCATTATGTTATCATTTTCAATTTTTTTTTAAAGAAAAACAAATATTTATAGCTAGATCCCAAGCTTATGTGACCAAGGATGTGCTAGATGAATATTTTGTGAAATGTGTAGATGAAATGAAGCAATTTCTATAGGGAATATGAGTCCCTAAAGCTGGACCCTCTTATCATAACCCTATATATCACGATGAGGAGGAGGTAACTCCTAAGGAAATGAAGGGTAACATCCCTCCTAGGTCACCTCCATCACCACCACCATAAAACATTCAAAGCCTCGCTTACAGTCTCTATATAAAGATACTACAATACAACTTTGGCAGTAAAGTCAAAGTTGCATACCTGTTTAAGCAAGATTAATCTCTCATTCAAGGTTTAACACCTATAAGACCAAGAAGGTAAATTGAATCTCGCACTCCAACATTAGATGGAGAAACTCATACTTGGGAAGAGTGATGGATTGCTAAAATCCCTAGAGGGGATTTTGGTGATTTTTCATATGCATTAAATCAAAGATCATATCACAACTCGGATGTGCTTTATGCCATTCAACTCGTGCATTTTTTCTAGAGGGGTGTATGTATTGAAGAATTTATTGAGAAGTACCAATTTCTTGAAGCTAAGTTGAAGCTTCCCCTTTATCAAGTCCATTAAATTTATATTTACAATATGCAATGAGTGATCTCAATTAAGGTAAGAATGTTTGAACTCGATGCTTATGAAAATATCATTGTTCTTGCTAGAAGAGCTCCAAGTCACATTGAGGCCATTAAGAGAAACACCTATGCTTCTGGAAAAATGGGTTATCCATACGATACAAGGGAAAATGAAGAGGGGAAACCTAAATATACACATGTTAAATTCCTTCCCATCATCCCAACCAAAAACCTAACCCTCCTACTTCAAATCCCTATCATAAATTCTCTAAATCCTGGTCTAAGAGCCATGTTTGTACTACCTAGAAACCTTTCATGGTCAAATACCTACCCTACTCTAACTTAGATTATGAACCCATTGAGGTCTCTTCCTAAAGTTTATAATGAATCTAGTCTACATGAACACTCCCCTCCAACATTAGAAATAGGAAATCCCTTGGTCTCCCTTGTTGCAATTACTATCTTGGGTTGACTTAATACCTTCAAATTTTATGTCCATATTAAAAATCAGAGAGTTTTTGTTATGGTTAACCCTAGAATTAATTTAAACATTCTTGATGCGAAACAAGTTGAACATTTAGACCTCCATTTAGATAGTTGGTAAATCTTCTCGTTATGGCCATACTGTAAACATATTTAGTGTGAAGGTGTCGTACACAAGGTTGAAATTTCTATGGAAGACTATAGACTCTGTTGTAACCCTTGCAATGTTTCTGGCTAGGAAACTATGCCAAGGAATCCATTTTAATTTGATTTGATTTAGTTTACCTGTCTTAAGACAAAGTGTTTTGTTGATTTTATTTGAGGCTTTAATTACTAATATTTAATGCTTAAAGATCAGGATTCGAGGGAATAATTTTAATGTTTTAGATGATTAAAATCTTTAATGAGTGAAAGAAGAATTAAGAACAAAAATGAAAGTAAAATAATGTATCTTTCTTGATAAATATTATTTTACCCTTCAAGCAGAAGAAGTTATTACAAAATGTGTATTTGGACTAAAAATATAAAATGAACATAAAGGAACAATTATTTTCTATTCACAAGGCATAATATATTAAGCATGGGTCCTATCAATAATCATAGTATCTCTGAGAAATATGTAGATTTAATGATTCCTTTGCAATTGTAATAGTAGTGAACGTATCAAATTATTACACTTGTAGTATCAGATACATTCAAGAAGAAATTATGAATATGAAAATAACATAAGGAACAAGAATCACACGAACTGAAACATAGAAATGTAGAATCACTCAAAGCGTGCTAAATTTTATTAAAAGATATAGTCTTTTCCTGAGGCAAAAAGCTCCTTTACATTGAGTCTTTTCTATACTTTTATACAAATTAGATCATAACAACTTGTGGTTATTCGATCCTACTTCACATCTTTTCATATACAAAGTGATGTTTGACTCCTAAAAATAGGAGGATATAGATGAAAACAATTCAAATCATTGATTTTCTTCAACTCTTTTGATGACTCATTCAATTAGCTGTTGGATGAGAAGCTTCCAATTTTCACTTGATGGATAGCTCAAGGAATTAATTTTCCTATATGCGATATCTAATTCAATGTACTTCTCATATGTAAGAAGACTTGAGAAAAGATTTTTGTTTTTCCAAAGTAAATAAAAATCATCTATGAGTAAATCCACAATAGCTCGCCCTCTCAAAGTATCATCAATTCCTTGAAATTTGTCTTCACTTTCTCTGATTATGAATAATTGTTTCCTGTAATTTTCAAAAGACAAAAGCTTTCCTTTATTATCCCATGCTGAAGGAAACTCCATTTTAACCAACTTTTCAAAATTGTTGGTGAATGATTCAATGTTTCTTTTACCCATTATACATTTATTTTGAGTTTGCTATAGAAAATTTATTTTTGTGAAAATATTTTTAGTCTCCATCACCATTGTGGTTTTGTATTTTACACCTTTACTCTTCATAAATTCTCAAGAAATAGAATTTAGGAACTTGATAATTCTGGTAACAACTTGTGGCCTGGTTCCTAACTCTTGGAATGCTCTCCTTATGACTTGATCCGCTTCATCTGTCAAAATGATTTCTTCATTAATTATTTTGAAGCAATCCCAGATTTTTCCAACCTCAACAATGATTTCATCCCAGATAATATGTCAAGCTCTTATCAAATATTGTTTACCAGATAATTTATTCTACATTTGTTCTATACCTGTTAACAAGTTTTCCTTCAACTTCTGATATTCTCCAATGATTTTATCTTTGTCCTTGATTTCTTAATTCTATGTTGATATTGTTTTCTTTAGTTTTTCAATTTCACCTCCTTTTAGATTTAGGTCTACCAATGATTTTGATAATCCATGTATTGGGTTTGCTAACTTTTTCATATGTGAAGAATAATATTATTTCTTCAAGATTTCAATCTAGTTCTCATACATTTCAATCTGGTCCTCCATTTGTATCGTTTTTTTTAGGAGTTGTTCTTTTTCTTTTTGTATTACTTGTAACTCTGGAGTTTGAACATGATCAATCCCAGGAATATTGAGCCTTTTCTTCAATGCCTGGATTTATGTGTCCTTTGTTTTCATCAAAGCTTGCACTGGTGTTGCATCCTTTGGATTTGCTCCCAGATCCATTACCCATTGTTCCAGTTCTTCCACTCTGATTTGTTTAGTTCTATTAGATAATTTTTCATGCTTGATCTAGGTGGATATTGGTGGCCACCCACCTATCCCAACTGGCTCAAAACAGTTTGTTGGCAACTTATTATTTTTAGCAATTTCGAACTTCCAGGGCCATTTTGAGGGCTTAAACAAAGTTTTTTTCGCAATGGGGCACCTTAATGATAGCCAAAGGCTACACTTGAGCTCCCAAAATGAATATCCTCACCGATACCTTTCCAACGAGATATCATGCACCCCAAACGAAGATCGTATGCCAAAGTTATGCTCCCGAGAAGTTGATACACCAAACTACCCAAAATGGGGTCCACAAAACTGTTGGCTTTTCATCTTCCGGGGTTAGTAGTTTTTTTTTATATTTATTTATGTTAAAAAGGCCTTTGGAGCCTCATTGTAACAATCATATTCTTTTGAATGAGCGTAGCCTTCCATCACATCTCTTCTCAGAGATAAGCTGCCACCATTCTAGTGAGTTCATTCACTATGTATTTTAAAGTTCTGTACATTTCTATCATTAATAGAAATTGTGTATCTCTCTGTTAATGGTTATATCTATGCTATAGCTCTATCATATTATTGGATATCTTATATATCTCTATACATTTCTTTATTTTATCTTCTCTTTCATTTCGTGCTAAAAATAATCCAGATCAGTGGTATTAGAGCAGGCTGCTCTTGATCGTTTTTAAATACATGTCCTCGATGAGGTCCAAGTATAGAAAGTTGGGTCTCAAGCTTGTCTCTTTTGAGAAAAATCGCTCTCACATGCCCAAGAAACCATGGATGGAAGAAGAAAAAAAAATGACAGAGCATAAGATCCTATTAATCTGTTGCTTGAGCAAGCTCTCATGTGACAAAGGGACGAAATGATGGAGAATTTTTCCCACATTATTCAATGCCTGTCGATAACACCAGGTGCGTATTCATCAAGTGACCAATTTGGATCCACCTCTCCTTTCAAGGTACAAGTAAATTTTTATATTCCCGCATTTGAAGTTCAGATCGATGTAGATGCCCTAGAAAAATGGTTAAACCTGCTAGAAGGTTATTTCTCTATACACAATTTTCCCGACAGGGAAAATATCACCTTCGCACTCCTTAAGGCTCTCCCCCATGTCAAACATTGGTGATAAATTTACTGGGAGAAAAGTTCCACAGAGGAGTTTGGAATATATGGGGCCGATCCCACTTGGGTTTTTTTTGGTGATGCGATCAAGGAACAATATTACCTTGTTGGTAACTATGAAGACCAATGCATGAGATGGACCACACTGCAACAACAGAGGGGCCAAATAGTGCCAGAGTTCACAAATACTTTCCATACCTTGTGCACCAAGCTAAGTATCAAAGAATCCGAGCGACATCTGGTTCTGAAATATCTTGGGGCTCTGCATAGGTACATCCAAACTGAAATGTATTTTCTGAACATTTCATCACTGGGAACTGCCTATCGATATGATGTCAAAATCGAGTAGAAATTTAGGCACTAGAACAAACTAAAGTTCAGGTCTGCAAAACCGCAACAACCAAATCATGATAAATACGACCCTAACAAACAACCTCCTAAAAACCAATCCAAGCCACATGAAAATAAGGGTAAGGGAAAGACGAAGAATCACACTGAAAAGTGGTGCGATTTCCACAAAATCCCCTAGCACAACACCGATGAATGTCACTCAAAATATTCATTGGTGGATGCTATCAAAGAGAAAGAGTTGAACCCATATTCATAAAATAATGTGAGAAGACATATCATCGATGCAGACCCCATTGCTACTGTCACGACTACAACATTTGAACCAGAAGAACCAACGGATCCCGAAGAGGGGGAACACCTCTTCCATTCATAGATGTGGGTGAAAGGGACCTTATTGCATTTCATTGTTGATAGTGGAAGCCCGAAGAACCTCATCTCACTATAGGTCATCAAATATTTGGGATCGTCGACAACACCACACTCGCAACCATACAACATCGGGTGACTTCACCAGGGATGAGATCTTTGTGTCATCCAGCAGTGTTGCCTCTCCTATGGCATCCAACCCTTCAAGGATGAAGTATTGTGTGATGTTTCCCCTTTTCATGCATGTGATGTTCTTTTGGGCCAACCATATATGTGGAAACATTATGCTTTTTATGAGTCTCTACCCCGTAGTGTCATTGTTACCCTGGGGGGTCATCTCTACAAGATATCAGAGGTAGTTTCGACTACTGTCTCACTAAAAAAGAGTCGTAAGGTAATATCTAATACAACCAAATTTAGCCTCTTCAAAATATGTTCAAAAGGTGAACATAAGGGCACTGCAACCATTGCAACCTTGGCCCAAGACCTTTCTATTCAGTAGGAGCAGATTGGAGAAGAGAAAGAAGATATTGTTTCTTCACATACAAGGGTGCCTACAAAATTCATAGTCAAGCCAAGATACAACAGGTTGGTTGAACATATTCAACCCTGCCAACAACAGGTTCGTGATAGCCTTCCACAAACCAAGCAACACAACTTCTCCATCAAGGCAAGTAGCTCACTAAGATTCAGATTCAATAAACACTTTCCCCTCTCCCCCGAGAACTCAACGCAATGGACACCATTGATTCCTAAGGAGGGAGGATTGATCCAGGTGGATATCGATGGCCACCCACCTATTCCAACTGGATCAAAACAGTTTGTTAGCAACTTATTATTTTTAGCAGTTATGAACTTCCGAGGCCATTTTGAGTGCCTAAACAAAGATTTTTCATGATAGGGAACCTCAATGATAGTCCAAGGCTATAATTTAGCCCCCAAAATGAATATCCTCATCGATACCTTTCCAACGAGCTATCATACGCCCAAAATGAAGATCATATTCCAAAGTTACACCCCTCTGAAGTTGATACACCAAACTACCCAAAACGGGGTCCACAAAACTGTAGGCTTTTCATCTTCCAGGGTTAGTGTTTTTTATTTTATTTATGTTAAAAATGCCTTTGGAGCCTCATTTTAATAATCATATTCTTGCGAATGAGGATAGCCATCACATCTCTTCTCAAAGATAAGTTGCCACCATTCTAGCAAGTTCATTCACTCTATATTTTACAGTTCTGTACATTTCGCTCATTAATAGAAATTGTGTATTACCGTATCTTTGTGTTTATTGTTGTATCTCTGCTATATCTTTGTCATATTATTGGATATCCAATATATCTCTATACATTTCTTTATTATATCTCCGCTCTCATTTCGTGTCGAAAATAATTTGGATCAATGCTTGAGATGATTTTTTATCTTTTCATTTATGGTTTGGAGCTTTTTAATTCCAAGAGTCGCTATCATCACATCTCCCTTTAACATATCTCCAGTTTGTCTATGCAGATCCATTTTATCTAGTGGGTGAAATGCATTACGATCAATAGATGTATTTTTTACTTTCTTTTTCTCTTTTGGTTCCATCACTGCTAAATTCAATCTACCCTTTTCATAATCCACAACATATAGCATTATGATATGAGATGTCTCTTGGTCAAATATATTAGAAAGAATTTTTTGTTTAATCTTTGCACCCATTCTTCTGGTAGCCATGAACTGATGAACATGATAAATCTGCTTTGAATGATCTGTATCCAATGACTCCTTTCCACTTTGGCTTTCTGAACGGTGAGTATTTGTTGATGATGAAACTTCAACAATTACAGTAGGTTCTTTTATAACTGGTCCTAATTCTTCTTGTGACCTTTGATCTTCATCTTCATTTGGTACCTTTGTCTTTTTCCTTTTTTCTGATCTTCTTCTTTTATTTCTGACACTTTTGAAACTGATCATGTAGTATTTCTTTTGTATATCTTCTCAAATTACTTAGGGGTCTCTATTATTGGATATTTTGAAGGTTGCCCTAGAACTTTCCCTTGGATTTGCAAAATATTTTTCACATCTTCCCAGTTGTCCTGGTTTGCTAGCGGCTCCAATTGTGCTTTTTGTGGATGCTAATAAGAAACTTGTCCATTTGCAATCCTTTTTGAAGAAATTATAGCATGAGGATCATAGATCCATGTCTCTCCTTTTTGGAATCCCATGTTCTAGAGAAGCTTTTCTGCTACATGCAAAGATGGTCTAGTATTTACAATAAAAGGACCCGCCTCCTTTTTCAATTTAAAACTTGATTTGTACTTTCTTGATACAAAATAAATATAATTAGAGTCTAATATCTGCCTATTAAATTCTAATGCAAATATTTTGGGAGTCAAGAAAGTAGGTAAAAGGAAAGGTTGAAGTTTAGAACCATAAACTCTAATTTATGTGTAATTTAAAAAAAACGTATCAGCCTCCTACTCTCTTATCAAGACTCAACCATAACAATATCTTACATTTTGGAAAGACTCTAAGAGGAATCTCATCATGTATAATATCATAATCCTTTGACATAAAATGGTTAACATATTATGCGAATCCAACATTTTGAATCTTTTTCCTAACTAGAGAAGTCCAGTGAATGACTGGAACTGCATTACCAATTTCATCTTCGATTTTCAATTCAAGATGTGAAAAGTTAATAGCTTGGGAAAACAAAAAGAGATGGACTAGGTAGGATTGGTATTTAAATTTTTTGAGAGTTTCAAACTCTAACAGTTGATGATGGATCTTATCAGCTAAAAATTGAGTGTAGTTGAATTTAGTTAAGGGTTTCACTATAGATGGACAAATTTACACCATGCACCCTAAACAAATTTGTCAACAACCCGGTCGTCGCCTTTCCTTAAAATTAAAGATATCATTGAAATTATTTGTCTTGATATTTTAGGAAATAAGCTAGCTTTAAGAGTAACATTGTCTGCAGGAACGTCAAGATTCTGGCATAAATAAGATGATAAAAGAGTAACCCTATCTTGAGAATTTAAATCTCTGAAACATTTGGCTTATATGGTTTCATCCAACATTTCACTTTCAGGGTTGAAAGGCCATCTTAACATCTTAGAAATTCACTGGGAATTTATCTCGATATGCACATACCCACCTTTAGTAACAACTCTCTTAGAAGGAATGTAATTTAAAGCGTACCGGAACAAAAATTTGGGAAATTCATACACTTGGGGCACTAGGAATTTTTCCAAATCAAATTCCCAAGCATGGTAATGGTCAACTAAATACCTAAAGTTTTGGATTGCTAGCTAGTGTATTTCAAATGGGTCAAATGATAGAACTGGGTCAAAAAAATCCTTGTCTCTTTCAACTAAGTCTTCTTCCTCAAAAATTAATGGCTTTTATCTTTAGTTGACTTCGATGATTCCATTTAAACAATGAAAAGCTGGGAAAAAAAAAAGATTTTGAATTACCTAGGGGGGTTTTGATTTAGAATATACTTGAGCTGAAATGACAGATTACACTGGTATGTTGAAATACGATAGTGACTTAAAACTCTCATAAAACAAACATTAACCATTGAAACTTCCCTTTTAACATTTAAGAATTAAACTCAAATACATGGGAGTTTTAATTGGTGAAGAATAATTAAATTTAAATACAAAAAATATACAAAATGTCACTTCACCTTTTTCCCACTTGGTTACATCGCCTGCATGCATTGATCCATTGTTAATTGCACGGGAGAGGGGGGGGAGAATTCATAATCGTATGACACATCATTTGAGTTCAGACCAAGGTTAAGTTTCACATCCCCCCCTTTTGTTAAATTTCGAGCAAGTGGGGGGGGATCCATTATTGATCGTTGATCGAAATATTTGATCACGTGATTGGCTTGCATTCAAAGATGCACTTTATTAATAAAAAACCTACGATAAACTAAACTAAAATTAAACAATACGAAAACTAAAAAACTAAACTAATAAAATAAAAATCAAATCGATATTAAAATTTAATAATAAAGTTTAGACTTAATATGGCCGATAAAACCTAATGTTAATAAAAATAATAAAAGGTTTAAAGCAAATCAACTAATTAATTAACTTAACTAATACATTTAAATTAAACTAAACTAACTAATCAACCCCTAATTAAAATTTATTGAAATGATTTATTTCTATATTTTATAGAAAATTTAGAAAATGTTACAACATTTGGCTCCATCTAGGGATTGTGTCTCCCAACGAGGGACTAAAGAACTACAGACCATGTGCCTTTATTGGGTTATGGAGTCATTATTTTGGAAGAAAACCAATTAAACACTCCTAGTTAATGTTAATTTCTCTTTTAAACAAAAGTAAAACCTTTTCTTCTCATTTGTGTGATTAATCTATAATTGAAGAGACTAAACTACTAATAATTTTAGAATTTAACATGTTTTTATAGAGAAGGAACAGAAAAGGATAAAAATGTTTTCTCTCATTCAAATTTACTCAAGAACTATTTCCTCAACGCAGGCTTGCGCAGTTTCCTCAAAGCAGGCTTGCACACATTTGCGCGGGCCAACATAGCTCTAAATGAAAAAATTATGTGGTCTGTGTGGATGTATCCATAGGAACCTAGGACGATGCAGAAACGATGCATTAATGCAGTTGGTCGGGCTTCAACCACTTCCAGATTGAGGTGTACTAAGACAAGACACCCAAATCATCCCAAAATATAGCTTTGGGGATATTGAAGGGATGTGTGGTTGATCCGTAAACGGTAGGCCTATGGCTGATCTGTCTCACCAACATGGATACTTCTGTGGAATACAACAATTATAGCCTCAAATATTTGTATTATGGGAAATTATTGACTCATCAAGCCACAAGTCGAGTCGAAAACAAATGAGTTGGAAAGATGCGACAAGTTGAGTCGAAGGTAATGCAAGTCGACCTAGTCAAATTGATCCAAGTTGGATTTACCCAAGTCAAATTTACCCAAGTCATATTTACCCAAGTCGGGTCGACCAAGGAATGTCTGTCGGTCGAATGAGGAAGGGAAATTGACAAAAAATATGGGGGAGGAGTAATTCGGTGGAACAAGTCGACCAAATTGTCCAAACGACTATCTAGAGGGAGAATTTACTCTTCAACAACCAATACATTTATTGTGGAGAATATACCACTCCACAACAATTTTGAAATGTTTGGGGAGTGATTTTAGAACCCCACAATCAATAAAAACGCCAAGGGGCGATTTATACATCCCACAACAAGAAAACAAATGTCCAGAAGTTTGAAAATTTGGTTAGGTAAGTTAAAATTCACCTAGTTTATTTTGAATTCTCCTAGGAAACAAAAGAATGCTATGTACATTCAGTGGGGAAAATAAAAACACCTAGCAATGATGAATTACATGCGCAGTTGCTACAAGATGAAAATTTACTTCAACAATGTATGCAGAGAGAACTGCAACTCATAACAAAAGGACCCAAAGAAAAAAATGAATTAACTCACATATATGAACATTTAAATGGGTTTATTTTGTTATGCTTGGGAGAAAATTACAAAGGAGTGAGTGATACACAACATATTTGTATTTACTCAGTGACATTATAAAATTGTAGAGGCCAAGGTTTAGGGACACCTTCGCTTAGAGTGAACATGGCGCAAACGTCACCTCTGCCTCGGCAAAGCCTCTGCGCTGACCTCCCAGTCTTAACGGATCGTTCCAACTTCACCTTCGAGCCGAAGTGGCTCTTTCGATTCCTCACTAGAATCTCTATCAAAAACCCTATTCACAGGTCCTTCCTTTTTCCTTTACCACGACCTCTGCGCATACCCGATCTCTCCTCGACAGAAATTTCAGGTTTCGGGGTTTCGCGATTCCCGTTGTCGAGAACCTCAGCCTTCTCGATCCCCCGATCTCCGATATCCTGAAATGCCGAAACGGCTTCAACAATAGTTAGTCCCCATGGCTACCTTTTGGTCCATGTGACCACTATTCCATATGATCACAGTCCTAAGTCTTTCATGATTTCGGGCTTTTGAATGCTGAAACGCATGGACCCTTTGTCCTCAGGATTCCCGATCCTCCGAATCCCGATTTCCCGAAATGGTTTCCCTTTCGGGATTTCCCTTCGAAGACCTAGATTGTTGCCACACATCCCCTAGAGATGGACGATCCTCTTCGCTTCGCGGTTTTGGGAACTAAAATGCTTATGGGCTCTTTCCCTCAGAACTCTCGAAATTTCGATTCTTGACCTCTTATATGCTGAAATGACGTCAGCTGGCCCCACACCGGAGATTTCCACCTTATCAGGGTTTCGGACTTCGCGGTTCCGAAATGTGTGTGCTTCCTGTCTTCAGGATTCGCAAAACACCGAATCCCGAAATGCCGATGGCTTCCGATCTCCACCACGTGTCCCAACCAATGGACGGTTCAGATCAAGATCGGGGTTTTCACTATGAAGTGACCCGATCTCCTGTCCTCTAGACTTCCGATATCCCGAATTCCGAAGTTCCGATATCTCGACGTCTTTCGGAACCTTCACTCTGCCTGCGAGAGTTTAACCCTCGTGCAACTCCTGTCAGATCCTACGGCTGACGGGTAACTAGGTGAGGATCCAACATCTCACCATCTCCTGAGCTTGAAACTCTGGAAACAGCCATAACCTCCTTGCTTCTTTATCAGATCGGACGGCTAGCGAGATTTCGCTAATTCTCTACGAAGAATTTTGACCATTCATCTCTTCCCTTCGACGACTTAGCAGGTTCGAATCTTTCTGAGGTTTTCCACAACTTCAAGCCTTTCAAGAAACTCCTGCATGCATTCCTTGCAGCAACCCTCAAGCATTCCGGTGTTGAACACCTTCGACCCTGCGCACTCCTTGCAGCAACAGTCCTTCAATAGTTTCTCGGGTTTCAAACCCTAGATTCAAGCTTGGTCGGTGCACACATTGCACGACTTCTGTGCCTAACTACACCTTTGAGGAAATGAGAACAAGAGCTAACTTATTTGAGCCTTCAGAGATAAGACCTCTGAACCCTTTTGTCAACGCACTCCTTGCGGTCAATTCAACTGCATTCCTTGCAGGAACCCTCGCTCAGATAGAGAAACAATTGAAACTCATTTCCTAACTCTTTCTCTCTCAGACTTCAAACATTTAACAAGAAATCATTCATAC
>JASDQU010012953.1:293332-309535 GCA_032191745.1 Picea mariana | reverse complement strand
CTAGTCTGGCCTATTGTTGAAGCCCCGGAAGGGAAGTGGAGTAGTCGATGGACTATGTGACAACGAAGGTGTATACTCCTGGGGTGGGACAGGCATGTGGGGAATGAGAGTCTATGAGCAGTGGGCATAAGTGGCTCTTGGGAGATAATCCTTCCTCTTAAATTGTGTGACTTTTTGTTGTTGACATCACCTATGTATGTTTGGCATAAGAGCTTATTTGAAGAAGAAGGTTGTTAGGCCTGTGAGAAACTCTCCCGGGTGAGAGAGTTTGTTGGGAAGTGAGTTCTCCTGGAAGGGAGTCTCGTAGCAGGTACAGTACTCTGAGACTTCTGGTCCAGCCTGTTGTTGAAGCCCAAGGTAAGAGAGGTGTAGTAGCCGATGGACTTATATTAGTGAAGGTGTACCCTCCTGGCGTGGAACAGGCGTGTGGGGAATGAGGGTATGTGGGTTGTGGGCATAAGTGGCTCCTAGAATAAAAGATCCTTCATGTTGTTTTGTGCAACTTCCTTGTTGTCATTGCCAAGCCTAGAATTCCCTTGCCCGGTGGAGTTTAGTCCCATCTCTGGGGTGACCCACTACTGAGCGTGATGAGCAGTGTGGTCTAAGGCTGGGAGGTTCGTGGAAGGTCTGCACGTAGTTGGTGGTCTTCTAATAAAAGTTAAGTACCACTTTTATGTTCATTTACATGTTGTGTAATGGTACATATGTTGTAATTGATGAGTATTGCATGTGTATCTTGTATATGTTGCGTGTGTAGGCTTACTGTTATTTCCGCATTAATATGTTATATATATGTAGAATAGTCATTCTATGTTTATATGGATGTGTATGTTTTTCCACAAGTATCTTTGTGTGGCATAGCCCAGTAGTTTAAGGCTGGAGTTGTCACAGATCAGAGTAGAGAACCAGAGCTGCAGGAGTAGCATGGCCCGACCTGGGTGGTCGAGGACATCACAAAATGGTATCAGAGCTAAGTGAAGTGTCTGAGTAGTGGCATTGCTTGGCCTGTTGGTGGTTGGGGACATTACAAATTGGTATCAGAGACAAGGTTCAAGCACTGAGCCTGGATGGGCCGGATAAGTGGTCATTAGAACTAAGGTATCAAAGTGAATTATTGTCGAGAGGGATGAAATTCGAAGTTCAGAGATTTCCTGAGTGCCAGGAAGGAACTGTGTGAACACTTGGACTATGTTCAGAAGCTCAGGAATTATAGCGGTTCAAGAAAACCTACAAAGGGAGGATACCACCACACCCATGGTATTGGGCCACAAAGTTTATAATTTGGACCGTATGATCTATTCAGGAGAAGGAGGATCCCTCACAACTGTCAGATCTGGAAAAAGGAGCATGGCGGTTAAGCACCGAAGTCCTTCGGGACTTCGTCACTCTGGCTGTTTGAAGTTACTTGTTGTAAAAGCGATAAAAAGCATCGAAGCTCCAAAGACTCGGAGTGGATCTACACCGCAGACCCAAGGAGAAATGCTTGATCGTTATATCAAGCCAAGAAAAAAAGGTAATACGCAATGGTGAAAAGCGAATCTCACCCATCAGATCTGTGCGCAAGTGTTTGTGAGTAGTAGATCTCACAACGGTTTGTAAGTTCAAAACTTTGGGATAATTGGAGTGTGATAGTGTGAAAAGTCTCAAAGCCCGAAGTCCTGAAGCTGAAGAACAGAAGTGACGTGGCATGATGACGTCTCTAATGGTGATGTGGACCTTTCCTAGACATGCCACGTGCCACCACCTTAATTGTTGATAGTTGTACTATGTGATCCCTGAGGTTACATAGCATAGTTAAAGGTTGATGGGCCCACACTAGCATTGATCACGATACATCAAGATCGATGGCCAGGAGGCATTGCGGGGACCCAAATTGCATGAGATTTAATATCTCAGGGCGGTCCCACAATCCAAACCACGGTTTTACTGGGGTGTTAGGTGTCAACGATAGAGGAATTGTGGGATGAAAGGAGGGTTACTCCAAACCACAGATGCATGCCCCCATAATTTGAAAGACGTTAAGTGATGTGACTATTCGGTATCTTAGTTCAAATAAGGAAACTGTGGTTCCAAGTGGACACAGGGCGCTAGTTGTGAATTCTGGAGACTTGACACTCCGGAAGAATGGTTCATAAGGGAATGAAAGGAAGAACTTTCAAAATTTTCATAATGTTGAGGTGACGAGACGTAATGACATCACCCAAGGTGACATGGAAGTGTTTGGAGATTAATGGTTTAGGGAGTTGGGGGTGTGCAGATGTGAAATCCTCTGAAGTCCTGAAGCTCCAAAGCTCCTAAATCTCAGAGCTCAGATGCATGAAGTTCCATAGTGGGTGTCAGTAGTTGGATGTTGGGTAGTCATGGACTATTGATCCACCCTACTTCGCGAGTTCTGCAATCCATAACTCCAAGATATTTTTTGCAATGTGCTTTGAAAACCTCCGAATTCGGAGCCCAAATTTTCAAGGCTTCAGATAAACACCCAAATCATAAGTGTTAGGCCACAATCGTGGTCCCATGCGAATAAAGGGCTCAAGGAAAAAGGGTGCTAGTGCCCAAAACCTATGTTAAAGAAAGGAAAAGGGATTAGGAAGGAAGCCTGTGGGTTTTGTCAAGTTCGAACCTACATCAAAAGAATATTGAAGACCTGGGAACTTTATGATAGGGTCTAGTAAAGATCTAAGAGCCATTAGCTCAGAGAAAAGAGATCGTTGCATAAGAAGTGCATCAGTGAAGAAGCACAAGTTTTAAAGGATCAGAGATTTCTGCTCAAGGCTCAGAATTGAGCAAGGAAGTCATGATTGGAAAGGTCTTGGAAAGAGGATTCCATATGTAATGGTCACATTAAAACATAAAAAATTCTAGAGATGTCTTCAGATAGAATAAAGAAGGAAGAAGTACAGGGGAAAAAATTATTTATTCTACATCTGAGATTTTTTTCAGAAGTCATCGGATCAAATATTGGGTTCAATAAGCAGCATGGAAACCCCAAATGGAATTATTGTTTGGAAAAGACAGTCCATGTGACAATATTTGCACATCCAATGTGAAATCTAGGTGGAGAAATCCATCTGCGATACATGATAATGCATGAACCATAAGTTCATATGGAGATGCAAAGAATGGGAATAAGGAAGGAAGGATTTATGGAATATGAAAGAGTTTGGAGATAAGATGTGACATATCCAAAGATCAGTCCTTCAGATTGGAGGTAGCACCTCCATTATTTCTAACAAAGTTCACAGTGGAAACATGGCATGAAGGTCATCAAATATGGCATGAAAAAAGTTGAT
Source organism: Picea mariana (assembly GCA_032191745.1). Taxonomy (NCBI): domain Eukaryota; kingdom Viridiplantae; phylum Streptophyta; class Pinopsida; order Pinales; family Pinaceae; genus Picea; species Picea mariana. The sequence goes on along the minus strand of JASDQU010012953.1, from coordinate 306,242 downwards.
TTTTCCAGTTAGGTTGAAAAATCAGATGGTTCAAGTCAGGAGAAAATAATAATTCATCAAGATAATACCAATGTTGATATGATCAGTCATGGAAAGGCTAAACCAAATTGCTTCAAGAAAGAAGTTGGTATTAACTATCCAAGGTTACTAAGAGAACATGACTAGAAATATAATTGGGTCATGAAGGAATTGGATCAGAGGGATCCAAGTAATAGGGGAATGCTAAAAATTAATATCATCATAATATGTGGTGGCAAGTATGAAAAGTAGACAAGGAAAAACTTATGGATAAAGTCAAGTCCATGAAAATCCTAAGGTAATCGAAGAAGAAGTCAAGAGATAGATATCAAGCTAATAGGAATGCATGTCAACACTTGAGGAAGGAAAGCTAGAATAGTAGAGGATTTTTTATGCACTCCAAAGGTGTGAAGATATTTCCATAAGAGCACGGACATATCAAGTCAAGAATAATTTAAAAGTGAAGTGACTTCTAAAGAGAAATCAATAAGGAATCAGGAAGAAGAAAATGGTTCTATGCATGGTTTTGAATGCAGAGGATATGGTGCCTGAAAAGAATCCATCTTAAGTAACATAGAGCCATGAGTGACAACCCAAAAGGTTGGAGGTATCACCTGAATCTATGATGGTAAGATAAAAGCAGGACTTTCATTTGATTTTGTGCAACTGGAAAAGGGGAATATGTGCATCCTTATAGTATGCTAGAGATTGGATAGGTAAATCAAGTTTGAAGCTAGTTGGTATAGATGGATCTAGAAAACAAATAAAAGTTGAAGGTTAATGTCAGCATTAGTAATTGGATGGAAATGCAAAGGCATCCAAGACTGATTTGGATAGAAAGTGCTCAGGAAAAAAATAGTCATGTACAGTGACTACAATGAGAGCACAAGAAGATTCAGGAATTCGGGAAGAATTGAAGACTTCTGGGATCAGCAAGGAAAAGTTGCACATGGGAAAGAAGTTGCTGAAATTGTGGTAGTGTTGAAGCCATTGAATTAGGGTTGGTTGAACAACCATAAGCAGAAAAAGAATTCTTTCATGTTGCAAGTTTTTTTGATGATGTTGTTGCATATGGAAGGAAGCAACAGAAACTTGAAGGTTGGTTAGGTTTGATAAAAGAAGCATGAAATTTTCTACTGCCATCAACCATACAGGTAACATCAAATTTATTAATGGAAGTCATGCATGTATGATTTTTTATTACTCTTTTTGCATAATTATTGAAGGGAATTTAGGTAAGAATTTCCTTATCCAGAGTTATTTTATAAAATCACTTGATTGTATTATTTGAATGCATACCACTGGATGTTGTAAAGGATGGAGGCCTGTATTAATTCAAAGCCTTTTAGCTTCTGAATGTACACATTGACATAGTAGAATGTCATGTTAATTTGGTTATGGGGTGATAACCAAAGAATTAAAATATAAGAACTTGTTATACGAATGAATGCCAATAAAATGGTCATGTATGAGACCAGGACATGGTTAGATAGGTCAAGGTATGGATATGGAAAGGTTATGAGCCACAAAGGTACTAAAAGCTTCCTACCTTCAAATAAAACTTGGAATGAAACCTTTTTGCTAACACTAATGAATACCATAGAATTATATTCTTGGTGTAGTGTTCGGGTCGAAAAGGAAGGCATCCAATTAATTGGGAAGACAATAGGAAGTGTGTGGAGAATGTGTAAACACATTGGCCAGAATTCCAACTTATGGATGGTGAGATACATGATTGAGACCAAGAGCATTATGTAATTCAATGCAAGGTGCACTGAATAAGTATGCATTGAGAATTGCATTCATGCATAGTAAGTGATATAATTGTGTACTAAATGCAATGGTTGAATGTGTTTTGTAAGTACATGCATATATATTATTCCATGGAAATAATTGTTACTAACAGTTTAAATGTTGTGAACTCATGAAGTTGAGGACATTTAAGGGAGGTGTTAGACATTGCAACAGGAAAGTTGCAAGTCAAGTAGTCACATGAGCATTGACTACAAGAAATTTTCTTGTTCAAAAAAAGAAGTAATGAACTTACAGATATTACTATGAACATGCATATGCATAGAATGATGAGTCATTCTATTTTATTAAATTGTTTGGTAATTATGATTGAATTACTAGGTGCAGAAAATTTTGAGATCACTGCATATGGTTTTGTACATATTGCAATTACATTATGATGTACAGAAAATACTAACAATTTGTTGGTTGTATGAAAGATGAAGCATTGCAGGAAAAATGCTATGCAGTTTGGTGCCTGTGGAAAACCACAAGGATGGCTGCATTCATAATATGGCAACAACCAAGAAGAATTATTAAATATAATTTCATGTTTTGGGGGAAAAGTTGAATTCCCTTTTTAACTAAGTTTGAGTTCCTAAATGAATTATTTTATGTTCTCTAATGATAACTTCATGTGGGTGATGCAAATGAGATGATGTTGATTAAAGTGGAATGTTGACTATAAAGGATAGCTCGGGGAAGATGTTGATTGGAAATCTCTGAGGGCAGTTTGAACTCCGGGAGCCATGGTGCTCTGAGACTTCCTGATTTGGCCTATTGTTGTTTGGTACCTTGGCCTAGACCATGTTGATATGGAAGTCTTCTCAATCAAAATATGTATGAGCAGAGTGTTTACATCTGTGGAGTCGTAGCCTTGCTAAGAGTTTATCAATAGTGAGATCTAAGGTTGGGTGGAACGTCGTGGATCTACAACCAATCGGTTCTTTCAATGAGGTTTAACTGAAGAATGTAACAAGGAATAATGAGATGAATTCTTCCTGAAATAGATCTATGGAATAGAGCAATTGAATTTCAGTTGCAGTATGAACACCAGAATTGGTGCTTGAAAGTAGAGAACCAGGTGGATAACAGGATTCCAATAGCTAAATATTGGATCTTTTTGAAGAATTTTTGAATTGTATATGTATAAACAGGTTTCACTGAGGACAGTGCAAAAATAAGGGGAGGGGATTGTAATATCCCCAGGCAGAGCCCCAGTTGTAATTATGAATTGTAAACATATTTGATAGGCTGGTGAGTCGAGTTATAATAATCCAGAAGGCTTATGTGGTGATTAGGCCAGAGAGCCTAGATGTAAAGGCCAGTGAGCCTACTATTGTATATGTGTAAATGTTGATATATTTAAAATAATTACATTGTTGTGTGTAGACCAACCATGAAGAAAGAGTTATGGGGGACTAAGTTCCACTAGGTAGGGTAAGGGAGGGGGCTAAGTGTCTATGCCTAGAGGCTAAGCTAGAGGGATTACCTCTAAGAGAATAATATTGTATTATTATTATTTTCCTAAAGGCTAAGGTGGACATGAACAGTGTTGTCCTAAGTTCCTGGGAAAGGGAACGAGTGCAAAGTGGAACACATGCAGCTGCAGGAAGATAGGTGTCAAATTGAGTGCATGTTGTTATAGCTAGGAAATACATCTCGTTAGGGGGGTCGCTTAGAATTCAGGAGTTTCTCCCCATACTAGAGTAGGGACCAGTCTGGAGTCTCCTCACGACCCTTACGATTCTCTGGAATTATGTCACTCTTTCCAAAATTCATCAGTGATTCACGTATTGAACTAGTTCTCCTTCATCATCTCCTCTATATCTAGCATGCACCTTGGGAACCTGCGGGGATACTAGATTTATCCCATGTGTATCCTTTGAAGTTCAGGCACCCTGTAATTTTCTAAGTCATGTTGTGTCATAATTGTTGGTTGTTGCAGCACACGCAGTTCCTTGACTGAGTGTGGCTTGTTTCCATCATTTGTTCCTTACTGATCTTTGTTGTTATCCTCACCTTGATGGAATTGAGTTGAAGTTGGTTGAAGAAGTAGGTTGTCAGGCCCATGGTTGAAGAGGCAGGTTGTCAGTCCTATGAGCAAATCTCTCCAGCTGAGAGAGTGGGTTGAGGAAGTGAGTTATCCTGGAGAGAGTCTCGTAGCTGCTACAAAGCTCTAAGAATTATGGTTTGGCCTGTTGTTGAAGCCCCATAAAGGAGGTGGAGCAGTCGATGGACTGTGTGACAGTGAAGGTGTATACTCCTGGGGTGGGACAGGCATGTGGGGAATGAGAGTCTGTGAGCAGTGGGCGTAAGTGGATCCTGGGAGAGAATCCTTCCTCTTAAACTGTCTGACTTTCTATTGTTGACATAACCTGTGTCTATTTGACATAAGAGCTTATTTGAAGAAGCAAGTTGTTAAGCATGTGACAAACTCTCCCAGGTGAGAGAGTTTGTTGGGAAGTGATTTCTTCTAGAATGGAGTCCCATAGCAGCTACAATACTTTGAGACTTTCGGTCCAACCTATTACTAAAGCCCAAGGTAAGGGAGGTGTAGTAGCCGATGGACTTGTATTAGTGAAGGTGTACCCTCCTAGGGTGGAGCAGACATGTGGGGAATGAGGGTTTGTGGGTTGTGGGCATAAGTGGCTCCTGGGATAAAATATCCTTCCTGTTGTTTTTTGAAACTTCCTTGTTGTCCTTGCCAAACCTAGAATTCCCTTTCCCGGTGGAGTTTACTCCTATCTCGGGAGTGACCCACTGTTGAGCATGATAAGCATTGTGTTCTAATGCTGGGAGGTTTGTGGAAGTTCTGCACACAATTGGTGGTCTTATAATAAAACATAAGTACCACTTTTATGTTCATTTACATGTTGTGTAATGGTACATATGTTGTAATTGATGAGTATTTCCTGTGTATGTTGTATATGTTGCATGTGTAGGCTTACTGTTATTTCCGCATTAATATGTTATATATATGTAGAATAGGCATTCTATGTTTATATGGATGTGTATGTTTTCCCACAAGTATCTTTATGTGGCATAGACCAGTAGTTTAAGGCTGGAGCTGTCACAGATCAAAGTAGAGCAGCAAAGGTGCAAGAGTAGCGTGGCCTGACCTGGGTGGTTGGGGACATCACAAAATGGTATCAGAGATAAGTGAAGTGTATGAGTAGTGGCGTTGCTCGCCCTGTTGGTGGTTGGGTATGTTACATTCATGGAAGCAGGCAATGCAACTAGTCCTATTATCTCCAATATCTCAAATGGACCACAGAATCTTGCTGTCATCTTTGTACAACTACCCAACTTCAAAGAGATCTTCTTGGGCTTCACTTTTAAAAGCACATTCTCCCCCACTTTAAATTCTCTAGCTATCATATTCTTATATGCATAAAATTTATGTCTATCTTGAGTTGCCTTTAAATTCTGCTTAATCTTAACCATCTAGTCTTCCATATCCCTGAGCAATTATGGCCCAAGTACCACTCTGTCTATTGGGTTGTCCCAACTCACTGAAATATTGCATTTCCTACCATACAAGATTCAAATGGGCTCATTTTCAATGAATCTTGATACCCATTATTATGGGAAAACTCAACCAAGTGTAAGCAATCTTCCCACTTAGATGGCTTATCCATCACATACATTCTCAACATGTCTTCAAATACTTGGTTGAATCTCTCTACCTTCCCATATGACTGTGGAAGATATTTGTCCTCCGGAAATTTGAAGTAAACTTTGTGTCTCTGTCCAAGACAATTGTCCTAGGTATCCCATGCAACCTAGCAATATCCCTCATGTAAATTTATGCAATATTAGCTCTTATATGAGTTGTTTTTACAGGAACAAAATGAGAATCCTTTTTTTAATTTATCAACCACTACCATGATCAAATCATGTTGTCTTGTTGTCCTGGGAAATTTTGTTATAAATTCAATGGTTACCACTTCCCATTTCTTCTCTGGAATTGGTAAGGGTTGTAGTAAACCCGTTGGGTTCTTATGCTCAACCTTCACTCTCTGACATTCCATACATCTGGAAATGAAATTAGCAACATCATTTTTCATTCCAGGCCAAAATAATTGGCTTCTTACTACTGCAATTGGGTTTTGGTAACCAGGATGTCCAGCATATGGAACATTATGCATTTATTTTAATACCGAATTCCTGAGTTCTTCGGAACTAGGAAAATAATTATATTTTTATGCATAATTAAGCCATCTTCCTTCATCTCATACTCTTCCATTTTCTGCGGTACATTTTCTTGCTGTAAGATTTCTTTTACCTGTAGCTAATGTTGATATGTGACAACAACATCTAAAATTTTGCTCTTTAAATATGATTGATGCATACTAACAGTTGTAGTATGCATGATATGTATTCTTCTACTAAGTGCATTAGCAACTTTATTTTCTTTTCCTTTGATATGCTTGATTTCAAAGTTGTATTCACTTAAAATTTCCAGCCATCTTGTCTGCCTGGCAATCAAAGTTGGTTTTTCAAAAAGATATTTCAGACCACAATGGTTTGTTCTTAATTCAAATCTCTTTCCCAAGAGATAATGCATCCACATCTTCAATGCGTGAACAATGGTAGCAAGTTCCAAGCAATGTGTGGCATAGTTCCTCTCATGTTATTTAATATTTATGGACTCATAACCAATGACATTTCCATTTTAAGTGAGGACTCCACCAATCCCTTCCTTACATGCATTTGCACATACCACAAAACTTTTATTTGGGTTAGCAATCTTTAGAACAGGTTCACTAGTAAGCAATTCTTTCAACATATTAAAGTTCTCTTCACACTCAGATGTCCATTCAAATTTAATTCCATTATTTTGCAAAGAAGTGATGGGATGAGAAATCTTAGAGAACCTTGTTATAAATCTTTTGTAGTAACCAGCTAACCCCATAAAAGATCTAACTTACGAAACACTCTTGGATGTTTTCCATCCTCTGATGGCTTCAATCTTCTCTGGATCTACTTCTATACCTTGTTCTGAAATAATGTGCCCCAAGTAATGGACCTTTTCTTGATAAAAATAACACTTACTAAGCTTAGAATACAACTGATTTTTCATCAGCACTTGCAATACCAATCTTAGGTGATGTCCATGCTCTTCCTATGACTTAGAATAGACAAGCATGTCGTCCAAGAATACTATGACAAACGTATCCAAGTAATTTTTGAATATGCCATTCAATAAGCACATAAAGACAGCTAGTGCATTGGACAATCCAAATGGCACCACTACAAATTTATAATGCCCATACTTGGTTCTAAAGGTTGTCTTATGGATGTCTTCTTCTTTGATTCTTACCTGATGGTACCCTGACCTCAAATCTATCTTTGAAAATATATTTTCTCCTCTTAGTTGATCAAAGAGGTAATCGATTCTGGGTAGAGGATACTTGTTCTGTACAGTGGACTTATTCAGCTGTCGAAATTCAATACATGGCCTCAAAGTTCTATCCTTATTTTTGACAAAGAGTATTGGTGCTCCTCAAGGTGAAACACTTGGACATATGTATCATTTCTTCAACAATTCTCCCAACTGCATTTTTAATTCTTTTAACTCTGGTGTACTCATTATGTAAGGTATTTTTGACACCGGGGAAACTCTTGGCACTAAATCAATAGAGAAATATATCTCCCTTTTTGGTGGCAACCCTGGTATTTCTTGGAATACATCTTCAAATTCTTGTAGTATCGATAAATCTTCAAGGCTTGGCCCCCTTGTCTTTCCTGGCTCCTCCACATGGGCTGCATACAATTGACATCATTTTTTGAAACACCTATTCAGTTGTAAGGATGAAATATCTCTTATAGACATGGGTCTTGGAACACCTTTCACAATGCTATGTTTTCCTTCTTCATCAAGACATGTAAATGTCTTTTTATGACAATCTAGGACAACATGATGTTTTTCCAACCAATCCATTCCAATTAGAATGTCATAAGACCCTAATGATATGATATTTAAATCAACACTATTATTCACACCATTAAGACTTATGGAACAACCTCTGACCATATCATGGATTCTCCTTTTGGTTCCAGTGGCTACCTAAACCAAACTTGATTTTCCAAGCTTAATTTTCTCCAAATGTAAACTATCCACTATTTTAGGATCAATATAACAATTACTTGCTCCTGAGTCAATTAAAATAGAAACAAGATGATTTATGATCTTACCTTCCACCTCAATCATATTGGATTAGTACTCTGCTTGTCGATCATCTAAGGCTGCATAAATCCTTCATGTGTCTTCTACTGTTGTATCCACTTGGATGTTGTGCACGGTCTTCACTCTGTCCTTTCTGTGTGGGAAATCCTTGTACAGGTGATATTCTTTGCATCCCCAACATTATATTGGCAGTTTTTCCCTTTTTCCCAAGGAGTCTTCTTTCTTGGATTCATCCCTAGCATACTGGTCTTGATGATTTTTACTAGGTTCACTTCTGTTGAAAGGAGGTTTGAATCCCTCCTCTGATCAGACTTCTTCTTCTTCTTATCCTTCCAAGATTTCTCCATGGATTCTCTTCTCTGGCATTTCTCGTACAGGTACTTATCCTTCCTAATGGTCTTAGTCAAGGTCTTGGGCTCATCATATAGAATATTTTATTTATAAAAGGATAGAACTCCACTCAAAAACCTCTACATTTTCACCTTCGCATCATTTATGAACCCTACATATTTTAACAACCCCAAGAACTTATTCTCATACTCTTCCATGGTTTCTCTTCCCATCCTAATTTCAAATAACTCTTGCATTTTCTTATCATAGAAGTTCTCTGAGAGGTAATCCTTCTGAAAATACTTCTTGAACTGCTTCCAAGTGATCATATTCTCATTAATTTTCTCAACTTGCTTCAATTGGTCCCACCACATTGCATCTTTACCATGTAAATGGTATGTGGCAATCCTAAATTCTAGGTTTGATGAGTATTTATGCAATTGAAAATATCTCTTGAGTCCAAGAAACCATGCCTCAGCATCATCTACCCTTTCTCACCATCAAAGGATGGTTGCTTAAGCTTCCTCAACTCTCCTTGAAAACTATCCAATTCATGTCTTCTTCTTTGGTGCTTAACAGGAGACACCTCTGGACTACTTATGGAATATTCAGATGCATAAAAATTTATTGTTGAGTAAGGAGGTGAGTAATGTCTATGAGTTATTCTAGCACTTCTTGAATAACCATCTCTTCCACGATCATCTCTTCTTTCATTATATGCCTTATTCCTCTTGTTTTGAGCCATTCTTTGTTTTCCTTAGCAACTGATATAAGCTCTACATCACTCGAGCATTTATCTGACTTTGTTCTCTCATCATTCTCTCATTTTCTTATTTGTATCTATGCACTTCTATTTTCAGAATTCTTACAGTTTCTATCAATGTTTCTTGCTCCCCTCTACCCTTGTGTCCATTGGATTCTGTCTCTACTTTACCAACTCTAATATTCTGACCTTTGGCCTCTTTATCATGGTTGGAAGCTCCCTCTCCTTCTCCCATTTCTTGAATATGCATTCTGAACTAATATTTTTAAACCCATTAATTCTATAAAATGTGCAAGTGGCCATTTTGTTAGAATTAAGCATATGATAAACAAAATTTTCCAAACAATGCTACAGGTCCTTTCAATTCATGAAGAATATATATCAATCTGCATCATATAACACTTCATGTTATCCCTTGGTCGATACAGAATTCAATTCTGCATAGGCACTTCCTTCAAACCACTTCCCCAGGTGACCACGGCTCAAAACCATGGGCTTAATCCTTCCTTAGAGCTTTTATTTCTTCCAAAATAAAAAATTTGGCCACCAACCCCCTTTTTTTCTTTAAAGAAATTTTCGGGCACTAACCCTTTTTCCTTCAGCTCTCAATCACATGTGACCATGGTTATGACCCTACGCTTAGCTGAAAAGAGATTATCCAGAACTTAGGGACTTCAGGGCTCTGGAACTTCAGGCTTTAGAGGTTTCACCTTCATCACACTTCATTTTAACCGAATGTCGAACTGGAGAGCTTTCGTACAGACCCTTCTTCAGAGCTTCGCGCTTCGGAGGTTCTTGCAACAACATACTCCCATATCCCTGAATGTTGAATCTCTGAAATTTTGAACTCTCATTAGCAACTATGCATCATGGGGTGATACATGGTGAAAATACGGAGATGACACGGGGCCCATTCTATGGGTGACACATGTCAAGTTATAATTGGCACAAAAGATCTATGAAAAGAAACAAACAAGATGACACGTGGCACGTATAAAGCGGGTCCACATCACCCTAGGTGACGTCATCATGCCATGTCACTCTGGCACTTTGGGACTTTGAGACTTCGGACTTCGGAAAATCTCTCACCAAAACACTCCAAAAATCTCAAACATCAAACTTCTGAATTCTCGAATAGGTGCCCCCTGGAGCTTCGGGACTCCAGCGCTCTAGGACTTTGAAAGATTTCACACTAGAAAATTTCAAAACATTCGAATGTCGAACTAGAGAATTATGAATATATGTTATCCGAAGCTTCAGGGATCCAAAGCTTCAGAACTTCGGGCTTCAGAGGATTTCACACCAGCACGTTACAAAACTCCCAAACACTGAATAAGCGCTCCTCGAAGTTTCAGGACTCTGGTGCTTTGGGACTTCGAAACTTTCCGCACCAAAACACTTTTCTCCCACAATCCTCTCGAAGGCCGAGTACTTGATAATTTGCAGACACATGTCCCCGTCAACGGGTGGTCCTGATTTACTCTGATACTTCGGAGCTTCGGGGAACTCTCAACAAAATACTACAAATTTCCCGAATGTTGAATTAGTGAATAATCACTAATCTGCGGACACGTGTCCCCAAACATTAACAGTCCAGATTTACTCTGGAGTTCAGAACTTTGGAAGATTTTCTTCTTGACAGCTTAAGGACTCGCTTCTCCTAAAGTGTCAAACCTACGAACTGTCGTGAGATCTACGACTCACACTTGCTCGCGCGCAGATCTGACGGTTGGGATTTGATCTTCTCTAATGTTCTTCACCTCTTCATATGTGCTTGATCCAATGACCCAGATCTGTTCTTGTCCAAATCCAACAATCAGGTACTCCTCTCAATGATCTATGGCGTAGATTCACTTCGAAACTCTAGAGTTTTGAGGCTTTTTTCTATTTTATGACAAAGAAATTAAAACAGCTAGAGTGGCGAGGTCCGAAGGACTTCAGTGCTTAACCTCCATTCTCTTTTTCCATATCTGATGGCTATGAAGGACTCAAACTTTTTCAAACATATCTAAGGGCCCACGTCAAATCTTGTGGCCCAAATCAACGACCATTATGGTTTCCGGAACTGCTACACCTCCTGATCTTTCAAACATAGTTAAGGTGTGCTCTCGGTGCCTTCCTGGAACTCACAGACACTATGTAACTTAAAATTTGGCCATTTCGACAATAATTCTTTGTGAACATTTTGATTCAATTTCCACTTACACGGCCTATGCAGGCTCAGTGTTGAAAACTGGAGCTTTAATACCAATCTGTAGCGTACCCATCCACCCATAGGCTGGGAACACTAACTTCAAGTCCCCTTCTAGACTAATTTGACCTCTGATCTAACTTTAAATAACAAAAATGCATGAAATATTCACATGCATTGATCAAAATTCATGCTAAACATAAAAGAAATGAACCATACAACATGCACAACAATAACCAAAAAGCATGCATATTATAGATGTGAAATTCATAGATAATTAAATACACAACGGAAATAAAGATACACAGGTAAATAACCATAATAGAGAGAACTTATATTTTCTAAAAATAGACACCAACTGGCTACAGACCAAGGACTTTCCACCCAACCGTAGACACTATTGTTCCAATTCTCAACAACAATGTCACCCCCGAGCTAGGGCTATGAATCCACAAGGACGGTTCTAAAGTGTCACTCAGCTTGCGAAACCAATCAACACTCAATCTCTCATAGGCTTCCCAGTACCCACTACAATCCAAGTACCCAACTCTCTTCTACCCAACCTACACAACCCAAGAGAATGGACCCCCCCTTCTCTGCCACACAGTCCCTCAGGTTGTCCATCTCCTTCCAGGGCTCCAATACAACTAGTATAGAATCTTCATGTTGGGACTCTCAGAACTCGCAGTTGTGAGCAATATTGGGCACATACCAAAGCATCTCAAACATGTAGGTCTTGATTCATTGTTGGAATACACCAGCAATCTCTACAGCCAACAATACCATGGCTTCTCTTCAATAGTTCATTTTCCTTTACCAAGCCAAGACATGAATGAGGAAATACGAGTAATGGGTGAAAGAATGAATGGAGTGAAATCCCAATGAAAGGTGTGAACAACGAGCAATTGAGTGAATGTGTGAAGCAGAATAATAAGAAGAAGAAGAAGAAAGAGAGAACCCCCACCCTAGACCAAATATGGGTTTATGTAATTCTTGGAATCAAGGAACCACTTGTCCTTCCTCCCAAGAAGATCACGTAATTGTTATTCTCCATTAACCAAAATGGGTAAATAAAATATAAAATAAATACTTATCCCCTTAAGCCCCCTCTCTTGTGGAATCATATCCCCCTGTAACTCTTATCCTTGTCCGTGTAGCAACCAACAATGTATTTATTATTAATAATGATCAAAACATTACATTTCCTAGGCACACTGGCCTCTTTTAATTGTTTAGGCACTCTGTCCTTTCATAACTTAACAAAATACATTATTTAATATGGGGCTCAAAACATGGGGTGTTACATTGGGTGTGGGTTGTCTTCTAGTTGGTGTTGTTCTTATGAAATCATGATCTTCTTCTTTTTTCTTCTTCATTATTGGTTATTGATTTCATGCTCCTTTGAATGCATGATCTTCTTCTTGATTCTTCTTTATTTTTGGTTTCGGTAAGAAGATAGAAGACATACTGAAACAACAACTGTCAGAGAAGAAACTCAGGTGTGAAGCCCTAGAAGAAGAAATAGTAAAGACTAGAAAAGAAATGGAGAAATTCAAAGGATTGTATCATCAAAATCTGCCAAGTATTAAAGCATCAGAAGAATTAACCTCCATTCTAAATCAGC
>JASDQU010012953.1:251019-274173 GCA_032191745.1 Picea mariana | reverse complement strand
TACCTGATGGTTATTTTGTTGATCTCCCTTGATTCAGTACACTTCCTCCAGCCTCCATCTTTCTTTGGACTGAGTACTGTTGGAACAACACATGGACTCAAGCTCTCTCTGACCAACCCCTTGTCCATCAAGTCTTGTACTTGTCTTTTAACTTCTTCATTCTCTTGCAGCGTTAACCTGTACGTGGCTTTGTTCGACAAACTGGCTCCTGGTATGAGGTCAATATGATGACTCACACTCCTTATCGGTGGCAACGAATGAGGTAATTCGTCCACAACTATATCAGCAAACTCTTCCAGCAGTTCCTGAATCTCTTCTGGTAAATCATCCACTCTTGTGCTAGTCAGAACAATCCTTGGTTTCCTGACCACAAAGAATTGCAGATCTTCCTTCTTCTTAACCTTAGTAATAAGTTTTTTCCCACTCATGAGAGAAGTATTGTGTTTCTTACCTCTGGTTTCACCTCCTTATCCTTAATTGGAAGCACCATGTGTGTCCTCCCATTCTTTTCCAGGGTGTATGTGTTCATTCGCCCATCATGAATCACATTTCTGTCGAATTGCCATGGTCTACCCAGCAATAAATGACAAACATCCATCGGAATAACATCACACAAGATCTTATCATTATATCCCCCTATCTTGAATTCAACTAAAAATTGTTTAGTGATAGTTACCTGGTGTCCTTTCTGCAACCAAGAAATTCTGTACGGGCTTGGATGATCAATCGTCTCCAATTCCAGCTTTTCTACCATCTCGGTCGAAACGAGATTATCAGTGCTTCCATTGTCTACAATAACCTTGCATACCCTATCCTTGGTCTTGCAAGCAGTCTAGAATAACCTGCTCCTCTGGATTGAACTCTCCACCTCCTTCTCAGGTGTCAAAAGAGCTTTTTGCATCATAAGCGACCTTCTTCCTTCAGCTTCTTCTACCTCAACATCTCGCCTCTGGGCCTCGGTGATGTGAGCTTCTCTAGTCTCCTTCTTTTTATCTGGACACTCGTAAGAATTGTGCCCATTCTTTCCACATGTGAAGAATGTAATTACTCCACCTCTTCCTCTTCCTCTACCTCTAGTACGAGGAAAAGTATTGCCATCAACATAATCTCTTCTCTGCTCAGTATGTTGTCCTCTCTATGAACTTCCACCTCTCTCAATTCGAGTTTGAGGTTTCTTCCAGTCTTCTTTGGGCTTCTGACTTCTGTCCTGGGAAACTGATTTGCCTCTTGGTTGACTTCTGCCTCGGCCTCTTTGACCTTGTCTGTGGCTCAGTTTCTCCTCAACTTTTAGAGCCAATTGGTAAGCATCCTCCACCGTTCGGATGGTTAGCATGCTCAATTCATCCTGAATGTCATATCTCAGACCATTCATATATCTAGCAACCTTCTCATCATCGCTCTCCCGATGACCTGCTCGGATGTTTAGTCTGTAGAATTCCTCAGTGTATTCTTTCACTGTCATCAGCTTCTGTCTCAGGTTCTGCATTCTCCTGAACAGAGTAATTTGATAGTCCCTGGGGATGAATTTCGCCTTCATCTTCGTGATCATCTTGTCCCAACTTTTGATCTTTTGCTTGCCCTTGCAGCATCTGTCAGCTTGTAGCTCATCCCACCACAATGTTGCATGTCCTTTCAGTCTTGTGATAGCATTCTTGACTTTCTTGTCCTCCTCGACATCTTCGTAGTCAAAGTATGTATCTAGGGCTCTAATCCAGTCTAGAAGCTCCTCTGCATCCAAGTTTCCCTCGTAAACTGGAATGTCCATATTCGCTCTTGCACCCATCCTGACAATAGCTTTGATCAAATGTTAGTTTGATGCATCTTCGGCTGCAACTTCCCCCTCACGTTCAACCTCGACTTCACTTTCGGAATCACTCAGATCCCCTGCATTGGCTGTGTGTCTTTGCGCTGTCTCCATATCTTCAAGTCTTGCTCGGAGATCACGCATCTGTCTCTCCATTTCTGGATTTTCCATCTACCTGCCTCTTCTTCTCTGCACCTCCCTATCCTCTAGATCGGGTGACTGTCTATCTCTTCTTGGCGGCATGGTGAATTTTCCTTCTCTGCTATAGAAAGCAAAGAGTCTTTTTGCGCTCTGATACCACCCTGACACAGCCGCACCCGCAGGCACGTCCTCTCACAGGATCTTCTCTTCCCTCGGCCCGAAGAACACTAACCGGTCCTTCTATTTCCCTAACGAAAAATCTTCACCCATAGAAATATTCGTGCGATCCCCTCTCTGCACTCGAAGGATCGGACTTCGCGAGGTCAGTGGTCAAAATTTTCACTCTCGGATCCCCAAGACCCGATATGAATCAACGCTGACCCTTCCTTTACTCTTTTGAGACTTCTCCTATCGCGAGTTCGGCATTCGCAGTGTCGAGCAACTCGATTCTCCGACTCCTGAGTCTCGATGCGCCGAAACTCCGACACACGTGAAAATGGACTATTCAATCGCCGCTTCACTCCATCGACACTTCGGAGTTCGCGGTATCGCGAATCCTAATGCAGTGAATTCATGACTTCTTGCTGCAAAACCCCGAAATAGTACACCACCTGTCCACGTCACAAACTCTTGTGGTCCCACACTATTCCTTTTAGCTGTCGGGATATCACGTATCGCGATTTCGCGATTCCCATTGCAATCTTTTGGAGTTTCAACCTACAAAACCCCGATACCCGATATATGTGTGGATCCAATGGCCCTTGTGACTCGGATCAACGGCTCTGCCCTCCTGAGCTTTTAGCCTTTAGAGAAATATGACGTCGTATCTCCCTTGCACCTCCGCAAGATCTAATAGCCCATGGAATGTCATGAATTCTCCTCGAAGAATACAGACCATCCTTCCCTCCTTATAAAATCTACGAAATGATTAAGTGTTCCTCCACGAAACTCGTCCCCCTGCACACAAACTTGTGATGCTTCTTTGCCAACCTTCAAGGCACAACTTCTCTGCACTGTCCCTCAATGAATTTGAAGGCCTATCCTTCCTGAGATTTTCCCACGACTTCCAAGTCCTTCAGGAAAAATATTGTGCGCACTCCTTATGGCAAACCTTCAATCACATCTAAGTGTTGAAGTATTCGACTCTGCGCACACCTTGCAACAGTAGTCTCTCAATGCTCTGCTCAGAATCGCAAATCTGAGGCTCAACTCAGCCTACGCACTCCTTGCACGGATCCTATGCTCAACTCCACTTCTGGGGACTTAGAACAAAAGCTATCTCTATCTGAACCTTCTGTCAATGCACTCCTTGTGGACACTTCAACTGCACTCCTTGCAGGAATTCTCTGGCTCAAAATAGAGAAACAATTGAAACTAATTCCTCCTTCCTCTCAGATTTCAATTCAAACATGAAATCATATACTCGACACATTAGCAAGTGTATAACAGGAAGCAAACATTCATGAGCATAACATTCAAAGATGCATACACAGAGAATATGAACACCCTGAGTCTGAATCAATTTCCTTCTATTAATTCAAGATCTGTACATGGAGTCTGCTACACAACTCTCTCTGCTTCTCTCTATGCTCTTCAGAATAATAATTATGCTGCTGCTCATGTTACAATGATACAATGAGGGTGTCTATATCTGTTTTCCCTCCAACTCCTAAAACTGTCTAATCTAGAATTAAATTCTATCTACCTGCATTAACTACTTTAAATGCCTTCTAACTACTAAGGACGAGAGCAATCCTCTCAAGGTCCATTTACAATATACAAGTGCGCTTACTCTTAATGGCTCATTTAAGATTTGGCGCATCACTCTTAAGGGAAATATTCAAAAATGTTGGCTGGCTTATCCAACTGTCCTTCACTTCCGCGCTGCTCGCTTGACGTGGGTGATGCTCCTGCATCACTTCTTTCCCATGTGCAACTTTTCCTTGCTAATCCCAGAAGTCTTCAATTCTTCCCAGATTCCTGAATATTCTTGTGCTCTCATTGTAGTCACTGTACATGACTATTTTTGTCTTGAGCACTTTCTAGCCAAATTAGTCTTAAATGCCTTTGCATTTCCATCCAATTACTAATGCTGACATTAACCTTCAACTTTTATTTGTTTTCTAGATCCATCTATCCCAACTAGCTTCAAACTTGATTTACCTATCCAATCTCTAGCATACTGTAAGGATGCACATATTCCCCTTTTCCAGTTGCACATAATCAAATGAAAGTCCTGCTTTTATCTTACCATCATAGATTTAGGTGATACCTCCAACCTTTTGTATTGTCACTCATGGCTCTATGTTACTTAATATGGATTCTTTTTAGGCACCATATCCTCTGCACTCAAAACCATGCATAGAACCATTTTCTTCTTCCCGATTCCTTATTGATTTCTCTTTAGAAGTCACTTCACTTTTAAATTATTCTTGACTTGATATGTCCATGCTCTTATGGAAATATCTTCACACCTTTGGAGTGCATCAAAAATCTTCTACTATTCTAGCTTTCCTTCCTCGAGTGTTGACATGCATTCCTATTAGCTTGATATCTATCTCCTGACTTCTTCTTCCATTACCTTAGGATTTTCATGGACTTGACTTTATCCATAAGTTTTTCCTTCTCTACTTTTCATACTTGCCACCACATATTATGATGATATTAATTTTTAGCATTTCCCTATTACTTGGATCCCTCTGATCCAATTCCTTCATGACCCAATTATATTTCCAGTCATGTTCTCTTAGTAACCTTGGATAGTTAATACCAACTTCTTTCTTGAAGCAATTTGGTTTAGCCTTTCCATGACTGATCATATCAACATTGGTATTATCTTGATGAATTATTATTTTCTCCTGACTTGAACCATCTGATTTTTCAACCTGACTGGAAAAATCAACTTCTGTCATGCCATATTTGATGACCTTCATGCCATGTTTCCACTATGAACTTTGTTAGAAATAATGGAGGTGCTACCTCCAATTTGAAGGACTGATCTTTGGATATGTCACATCTTATCTCCAAACTCTTTCATATTCCATAAATCCTTCCTTCCTTATTCCCATTCTTTGCATCTCCATATGAACTTATGGTTCATGCATTATCATGTATCACAGATGGATTTCTCCACCTAGATTTCACATTGGATGTGCAAATATTGTCACCTGTACTGTCTTTCCCAAACAATAATTCCATTTGGGGTTTCCATGCTACTTATCGAACCCAATATCTGATCCGATGACTTCTGAAAAAAATCTCAGATGTAGAATAAATAATTTTTTCCCTTGTACTTCTTCCTTCTTTATTCTATCTGAAGACATCTCTAGAATTTTTTATGTTTTAAGGTAACCATTACATCTGAAATCCTTTTTCCAATACCTTTCCAATCATGACTTCCTTGCTCAATTCTGAGCCTTGAGAAAAAAGCTATGATCCTTTAAAATTTGTGCTTCTTCACTGATGCAGTTCTTGTGCAATGATCTCTTTTCTCTGCGCTAATGGCTCTTAGATCTTTACTGGACCCTATCATAAAGTTCCCAGGTCTTCAATATTATTTTGATGCAGGTTCGAACCGGATGAAACCCACAGGCTTCCTTCCTAATCCCTTTTCCTTTATTTAACACAGGTTTTGGGCACTAGCCCCCTTTTTCCTTGAGCCCTTTATTCGCATGGGACCACGACTGTGGCCTAACACTTATGATTTGGGCACTTATCCGGAGCCTTGAAAATTCGGGCTCCGGCTTCAGAGGTTTTCAAAGCACATCGCAACAAATCTCTCGGAGTTATGGATTGCGAAACTCGCGAAGTAGGGTGGATAAATAGTCCACGACTACCCAACATCCAACTACTGACACTCACTATGGAACTTCGGGCATCTGAGCTCCAAGATTTAGGAGCTTCAGAGCTTCAATACTTTAGAGGATTTCACATCTGCACACCCCCAACTCCTTGAACCATTAATCTACGAACACTTCCATGTCACCTTGGGTGATGTCATTATGTCTCATCACCTCAGCATTATGAAACTTTTGAAATTTCTTCCTTTCATTCCCTTATGAACCATTCTTCCGGAGTGTCAAGTCTCCAAAATTCACAACTAGCGCCCTACATCCACTTGGACCCACAACTTCCTTACTTGAACTAAGATACTGAATAGTCACATCACTTAATGCCTTTCAAATTACGGGGGCATGCATCCGTGGTTTGGAGTAACCCCCCTTTCATCCCACAATTCCTCTATCGCTGACACCTTACCCCCCGGTAAAACTGTGGTTTGGATTGTGGGACCGCCCTAAGATATTAAATCTCATGCAATTTGGGTCCCTGCAATGCCTCCTGGCCGTCGATCTTGATGTGTCGTGATCAACGCTAGTGTGGGCTCGTCGACCTTTAACTATGTTATGTAACCTCAGGGCCCACATAGTACAACTGTCAACAATTAAGGTGGTGGCACGTGGCATGTCTAGGAAAGGTCCACAACACCATTAGTGATGTCATCATGCCACACCACTTCTATTTTTCGGCTTTGCGACTTCGAGCTTCGAGAATTTTCACACTATCACACTCCAATTCTCTCGAAGTGTTGAACTTACGAACTGTTGTGAGATCTACCACTCGCAAACACTTGCGTGTAGATCTGATGGTTGAGATCCTCTTTTCACCATTGCGTATTACCTTTTTTTCTTGGATTGATATAATGGTCAAGCACTTCTCCTTGGGTCTGCAGTGTAGATCCACTTCGAGTCTTCAGAGCTTCGATGCTTTTTCTCCCTTTTACGACAAGTAAATTCAAATAGCCAGAGTGATGAAGTCCCGAAGGACTTCGGTGCTTAATCTCCATGCTCCTTTTTCCAGATCTGACAGTTGTGAGGGATCCTCCTTCTCCCGAACAGATCATATGGTCCAAATTATAAACTTTGTGGCCCAATACCATGGTTGTGGTGGTATCCTCCCTCTGTAGGTTTTCTTGAACCACTATAATTCCTGAGCTTCTGAACATAGTCCAAGTGTTCACATGGTTCCTTCCTGGCACTCAGGAACGCTCTGAACTTTGAATTTCATCCCTCTTGACAATAATTCACTTTGATACCTTAGTTATAATGACCACTTATCCGGCCCATCCAGGCTCAGTGCTTGAACTTTGGCTCTGATACCAATTTGTAATGTCCCCAACCACCAACAAGCCAAGCAATGCCACTACTCAGACACTTCACTTAGCTCTCATACCATTTTGTGACGTCCCCGACCACCCAGATCGGGACACACTACTCTTGCATCTCTGCTTCTCTACTATGATCTGTGACAACTCTAGCCTTAAACTACTGGGCTATGCCACACAAAGATACTTGTGGAAAAACATACACATCCATATAAACATAGAATGACTATTCTACATATATATAACATATTAATGAAGAAAAAAAAATTTAAGCCTACAAACACAACATATACAACATACACATGCAATACTCATCAATTACAACATATGTACCATTACATAGCATGTAAATGAACATAAAAGTGGTACTTAACTTTTATGAAAAGACCACCAACTGTGTGCAGACCTTCCACGAACCTCTCAGACTTAGTCCACACTGCTCATCACGCTCAGCAGTGGGTCACCCCCGAGATGGGACGAAACTCCATTGGGCAAGGGAATTCTAGGCTTGGCAAGGAAAACAAGGAAGTTGCACAAAACAACATGAAGGATCTTTTATCCCAGGATCCACTTATGCCCACAACCCACATACCCTCATTCCCCACACACTTGTTCCACGCTGGGAGGGTACACCTTCACTAATATAATTCCATCAGCTACTACACCTCTCTTACCTTGGGCTTCAACAATAGGCTAGACTAGAAGTCTCAAAGTACTGTACCTGCTACAAGACTCCCTTCCAGGAGAACTCACTTCCCAACAAACTCTCTCACCTGGGAGAGTTTCTCAGAGGCCTAACAACCTTCTTCTTCAAATAAGCTCTTATGCCAAACATACATAGGTGATGTCAACAACAAAAAGTCACACAGTTTAAGAGGAAGGATTATCTCCCAGGAGCCACTTATGCCCACTGCTCACAGACTCTCATTCCCCACATGCCTATCCCACCCCAGGAGTATACACCTTCACTGTCACATAGTCCATCGACTTCTCCACTTCCCTTTCGAGGCTTCAACAATAGGCCAGACTAGAACTCTTATAGCTCTGTAGCAGCTATGGGACTCCCTCCAGAAGAACTCACTTCCTCATCCCACTCTCTCACCTGGAGAGAGAGTTTCTCACAGGACTGACAACCTACCTCTTCAACCACGGGCCTAACAACCCGTTTCTTCAAACAACTTAAACTCAATTCCATCAAGGTGAGGACAACAACAAATATCAATAAGGAATAAATGATGGGAACAAGCCACACTTAGTCAAAGAACTGCGTGGGCTGCAAAAACCAATAGTTGTGACACAACATGACTCAGACAATTACAGGGTGCTCGAACTTCATAGAATACACATGGGATAACTAAAGTATCCTTGCAGGTTCCCAAGGTGTTTGCTAGATACAGAGGCAATGATGAAGGAAAACTAGTTCAATACATGAATCCTTGGTTCAATACAGACTTCCAAAGAATCTTAAGGGCCATGAGGAGACTCTAGACTGGTCCCGACGCCAAGATTGGGAGAACCACCTGAATTCCAAGTGAACCCCCTAACAAGATGTCTTTCCCAGCTATAACTGCATGCGCCTAGGTTGACACCTGTCTTCCTGCAGCCGCATGCGTTCCCCTTCGCACTTGTTCCCTTTCCTAGGAACTTAGGACAACACCATTCATGTCCATCTTAGCCTTTAGGAAAATAATAATAATAAAATATTATTCTCTTAGAGGTAAGCCCTCTAGCTTAGCCTCTAGGCCTAGACACTTAGCCCCCTCCCTCACCCTACCTAGTGGAGCTTAGTCCCCCATAACTCTTTCTTTGTGGTCGGTCTACATGCAATGATGTAATTATATTAAATATATGATCATTTACACATATACAATAGTAGGCTCACTGACCTTTGCATCTAGGCTCTTTGGCCTAATCACCACTCGGCTCACCAGCCTATCAAATATTTTTATAATTCATAATTACAACTAGGGATCTACTTGGGGATATTACAAAGAATGTGCATAATGTTTTTCATGTCTCTTTTCTAAAAAAATATGTACATGATCCTAACCATGTTATTGATTGGCATCTGATTCAGGTAGAGACAAAGGGAGACTTTTAGGTCCAACCAACATGTATATTGGATAGAAAAGTCAAAACGCTCCAGAATCGAGTTATAGAGATGGTAAAAGTCTAGTGGACCTACTACGGTCTTGAAGATGCTACCTGGGAGCATGAAGATGCCATGCGAGCAGATTACCGACAACTTTTTGAATTAACTTTGATATTTTGATCTTTGTTTTGTATATACACTGAGGACAATGCCAAAATAAGGGGGAGGGGATGTAACACCCCAGGTTTTGAGCCCCATATTAAATAATGTATTTTGTTAAGTTATGAAAGAACATAGTGCCTAAACAATTGAAAGAGGCCACTGTGCCTAGGAAATGCAATTTTTTTATCATTATTAATAATAAATACATCGTTGGCTACTAGACGGACAAGAACAAGAGTTATAGGGGGCTATGATTCCAAAAGAGAGGGGGCTTAAGGGGATAAGTATTTATTTTATATTTTATTTACCCATTTTGGTTAATGGAGAATACAAATTATGTGTGCTTCTTGAGAGGAAGGCCAAGTGGTTCCCTCATTCCAAGAATTACATAAACCCCTCTTTGGTTTGGGGTGGGGGTTCTCTCTTTCTTGTTCTTCTTCTTATGCTTCAGTCATTCACTCAATTTCTTGTTGTTCACACCTTTCATTTGGATTTCACTCCATTCATTCTTTCACCCACTCTTTTTTCCTCATTCGTGTCTTGTCTTGGGAAAGGAAAAAAAACTATTGAAGAACAACCATGTTATTGTTGGTTGTAGAGACTGATGGTGTATTCCAACCATGAATCATGACCTGCATGTCTGATATGATTTGGTATGTGCCCAGTATTGCTCATAGGTGCGAGTCCTGAGAGTCCCAACATGGAGATTCTGGACCAGCTACAATGGAGGCCTGGAAGGAGATGGACATCCTAAGGGATTGCGTGGCAGAGAAGGGGGGCTCCATTCTCTTGAATTGTGCAGGTCGGGTAGAAGAAAGCTGGGTACTTGGATTGTTGTGGGTGTTGGGAAGCATGTGAGAGCTTGAGTGATGACTGGTTTGGGAAGCCGAGTGACACTCTGGAACCATCCTTGTGGATTCATAGCCCCGACTCGGGGCGACATTGCTGTTGAGACTTGGAACAACAGTGTCTACGGATGGGTGGAACGTCCTTGGTCTGCAACGAGATGGTGTCTTATTTTAGAAAAGATGAGTTCTCTTTGTGATGGTTATTTACCTGTGTATCTTTATTTCCATTGTGTATTTAATTATCTATGAATTTCACATCTATAATATGCATACTTGCTGGTTATTGTTGTGCATGTTGTATGGTTAATTTATTTTATGTTTAGCATTAATCTTTATCAATTCATGTGAATATTTCATGCATCACTGTTATTTAAAGTTAGGTCAGAGGTCAAATTAGTCCATAAGGGGTCTTGAAGTTAGCGTGCCCGACCTGTGGGTAGTTGGGTACATTACAATATATCTGTCATTGTTTCTTCTTTATGTGTAGCATAATATAATCCCCTTGTAATAAATTCATGCTCTAGGTGATTGATAATCCCAACCTACATATGGTCAAGGAATGCAAGTCCTCTTCTGACAAAAACATTCCATCTTTAAATACAAGGCTATCATAGACAATTTTTAATTCAGTTGGCTCTTGGACCTTAGATTGCAGGCTATGGCTACAAAAATATTTTTTTCTAGATGAGATAACTCCATAAGTGTTTATTTTATAAATTAAAGTTTGAAATTTTTCCTTTTCTGAATAGATTTATAATTAGTGAGTCTAAGTTCAAATATTATGGAAAAATATATCTTCAATATTTACACACTCTAACCCACTTCCACTCTGTGTTTCATTAGAATATAAAGGGTTAGTTGTAGAATAATCTTCTAAATCTCCCTGTAGATGATAATTAGAAAAAAGACATGTGAAGAGAGCATCAAAATCAAAGAAAGGGTTATCATCCTCAACGTAAATGTCTCCATAATAAACAACATATTCACTTTCCTCTCGATCTTCAAGATTACCAGCTAACATAGATCCAAGAGAAATTCCCTTAGTTATCCCACAATTTGAGTATGTTGAATTCCTTACATTTGATAATAATTAACTCGTTTCTACTTCTAATCCTTTTGTTTGTTCATAATTTGGATTGAAAGAAGTAGATATTGTGATTCATAGCAAGCCTTCAAGAGTTTTATAACTAACTTCTCATTCAAAACAAACAAAGAATCATTGTTCAAAATATTTCCCTTAGGTTTTTCTTTAGAATAAAAAAATAGATTGTATGAGACTTGGAAATCAATAGATTTTATTTTTAATGGGAGAATGAGTTATTGTTCTTATATGTAGTTTGTGATATAGTGTATTTGTTTGAATCAAGACATCGTGGAATATCTTATTGTAAATTAGGACTTACACAATCTTCTAAATTAAACTCTCTTTTAGGATTATTTTGTAGACTAATTCCTTATAGAACATAATGTTTGTCAAGAGGTGAAAGTTTTGGTTTCAAATATTCCAAAAGAGGATATGTCTGACAACATGAATCTTTCTCACAATCAAAAGATTTCCCTTCTTGAAAAGAAAGGATATAAGAAAATCATTCAAGGAATTATTTCCAAGAGGTTTCATCACTTTCATGAAACCTATAATAAATACGTGGAAGCCTTAGTATAAAATCATCATTAGATTCATTTTTATTTTTTTGTATTTTTTCACACTCACAACAAAGACATTCGTGGTTATAATTTTTATGAGTCGTTAGAACAACTTCCACAAATCGGTTTTAGCTATGAAAGGATTTGGCTAGTAACTCCCTATACCAATCTTGAATGTGTCCTAAAGTGACGTTAAACAACTTGCATACATCATTATCTTGATTTTTTTTTATATTTAAGCATGTAAGATTAAAATGGATAAGATGCCTAAAAGCAATGAGTTTTCCCTTCACCATCAAAATTAACTCTATAAAATATATCTACTATCTTCTTTGGGATAACAGCTAATGGTCTCGAAAGAGTAAACTCATAATCCCATAAGGGGTATGAGAGTAGCCATGAGATGTTAAGAAATTTCTAAAAATGTTCCCACATAGGTTGGCTTTTCATCCGACCTTCCTTTTAGTTTCACAATTGTTGAATGGCCCTGTGTAATCAATACATATTATCTCAAATGAAAGATCCCAATTAGACCTTACACAATTTAGAATAGGGAATCTATTCACTTTATGGCTTGATAACCTTTACATGGTTTTGTTTGGTTTTACCTATTGTGGTTTGATTCACCATTTATGTATTTTTTAAATGCAATAAATGGGATGCCACTAATCTAAGATGCAAAGTGAAAAATGATTCCCATACCAACTAATAAAACTTATGAGGTAAACATAGCACCAAATACATTACTACTTTAACCCTTTAGTAAAAAGTTACTTAATGAAAATAAAAACAATAATTTAAATAACTAGTTGCATTACATAAAAATATGGTAATGATCAACTAACTATAGTACTATGCTTGAGGCTATAATTTTTTTTTTATGAAATAAACTAAATAAAACAAGTTGCTCATAAGTGAGAAAAGTCTGCGTTGTAAAAGCAAATTCTTATAACACTCTAAAATTAAGCAAAATAGAAAAAAACATTCTAGAAACCACACATTTTAGAACTTAAGTTTGTCTTCAAATAGATTGGCCAATAGTTTCTTCTCATTCATTAACATTTCATAGAAAATTCTACAAAGACGCACAAGAAAAAGCTACAATTAGATTTCATTTCTTTATAGAAAAGATGAAGGAGAGGGGAAATCAATCATATTGATACATTTGGTGAAATGTTCATTTGCACTTCATGCATATTGGGTTCCTTAAGTAAAATATCATTTTCTCCTACTTGGGGGGTAGACCCTCTTTGTCTGTTTGAATCCTCTTCTCTAGAAGAGTGCTCTAAGTTTTTTGAGGAATCTACTCGCCCTTTTTTGTTCTACATTTCCTTATATGTTCAAACCATGCCTAAAAGGTTTGATATAATGAACCTGGATGAGGAAAATGATGTTTTTTTAAAGGAGCCTTGTAGGATGCTATGCTCTACCTCATCATTTTTTCAAACTTCTCCATCTTAGGCAACAGAGCTCCAATTAATGTTAATTCCCTAATAGGAGCTTCCACAAAATTTTTAATGGATGCTTCAATAAATTTAAAGAGGGATTTAATATCTTTCTATTTTAGATTCTATAATATTCTAGGTCCTTAGATACTTTCTCCTTTTGGAAATATATTGTTCTAATTTGGCCCAAAATATGGTAAATGGAAAGTATTTTCCATATTCTCTATAACATACCAGAACAAAGAAATATTTATCATGAGTAAATTTAGTGAGAGCATTGTAAGTTGTCTGTTTCTAGTATTTCAAACCAAATTCCATCTCTTCAAATAATTCAAGTGTGAAAATAGTAATTTCTATGGTAACTCCCTCTATAGAGAACTACTATAAATTCCTCTATAGAGGACTACTTGAGTGGGCCTAATGGTTTATAAGAACATGTGTTTCCTCCTTCGGGATAATAGGTTCAAATCCAGAGGGGGGTAGGGTATGTACACCTTCGTAGACTTTAGCAGTAAAATAACTGCATAGAGGGGGGCCCTTGTCCCACAAAGAAGGGGGTCTCATACACCAATTTTGTGTTTGTCTTGGCTGTGAACTTAAAATTAGATTATTATTATTATTATTATTTAACCTTATTAAATCATAATTGAGCTTGCTAATAAGCAAGCTCATAATTTTGGATATGATTCACGACACCAAAAATATCTTGACCATGAGCTTGCACATGCTATGCTCTATCATAAAATTTTCTTTGAACATTATTCAATTCATCTTTTATTCTAAAATATTTTTTTTTTCATTTTGATACTTACAAGATCGATATTAATTAACTTGATTCTTTAGTAAGGCAAATTTTCTTTCATATTCCTTCATCTTATTTTCTATATCCACAACTCTTTTTACATTTTATTAGGCAATGTATAATATAGTAAGATAGAGTAATCCAAACTCATCTTCCTTATGTCCATCACCATACTTTTAGTGATGAGTATTACTATGGAGTTCAGACTAATTTCACTTATTTTATGCTTTTGTCTTATTACTTGCTTCCTTTGTTTTTCAAATGAAAACAATTCTAAATCAACAACTTCATCTATAGGAGTTGAAATGGCGTCATCACCTCCTATAACCATGCCTAAACCAAAAGTAGTGGAAAAGGTTTGAGTGGTGAAAATTTCTTCCACCTATGATTAGTCTAGTTTCTTTGTGTTTTCTTCATTGGTTTCCTATGTTAGCTCATTCCCTCCTTGTGTGACTTCCTTTAATTCGTTACTATCTGGATTCTTCTTCAATTTTCCTATGTTTTTCATATTTTACCTAATATTATTTTCTTGCTAATTAATTATCCTCTTCTTCCTTCTTTGTTGCCAATTCAACTCTAGCTTTAGCCTCTAATTCCCAATTGTTATTTCTTGATATCTTTATTTTGTTCTTTTTCTTTTCTTTTGGCTTTATATTCTTCTTTGAACTTATATAATACTTCCAATATTCTCTTTTCTTATTCCTACCTTTTTTCTTGAAGGGTTTTTCTCTCAAAAATAACCCTTGCAACTTCCTCCTTCTTCTTTCTTTCATTCTCCTCATAAATCAATTGCAAATTGTTCAAAACCTCTCCATAGGTCAGTGCCATATTTTGATTTTTT
The DNA here is from genome assembly GCA_032191745.1 of Picea mariana. Lineage (NCBI taxonomy): Eukaryota > Viridiplantae > Streptophyta > Pinopsida > Pinales > Pinaceae > Picea > Picea mariana. The sequence goes on along the minus strand of JASDQU010012953.1, from coordinate 259,233 downwards.
TCAGCCACAATCTCCTAATGTTCATAAGGGAAAGAGATCCTCACCTATGATATTTTTTTTTCAACAATCCCTAGGAGATCATGCATTTGAGCTCTTTATAGATTAAAATGGTATGCCTCAATGTTTTCTTCCTCCATATTGGCCCAAGTATAATATGTCATCCCTTACAATCCCATATACAGTGGATAGGATGGGCACTTATTCTTTTGGTGTTTTATCAAGCAAACACTAAATCCATGCAGAGATATTTGATACCCAACCTCTTAAAAGAACAACCTATTTGTCACATACAATGGAAGCATGTGAGGTGCTTGTGTGGAACCATAAATATTGGTATATGTTTTNTTTTTTTTTTTTTTACTGGCGCGGGAATTGACAATAGGTGGTTCTCGTACTCGCCTGACACAGGGTCTATTATTGTCTGCTACCTCTATAACCTCTAGGTGCATCCACACAACCAGAAAGCATGGGGCACGAGTTAATCGGGGTGAGAATCAAACTTGAGACCTCCTTTACACATTTCCTTCCATTTACATGGCACTTGCCAGTCAGTCTACACCCCTGCGGGCTAAATATTGATATATGTTGAGTTCTCTTCCAAGTACAAATATCCAATATTATTTAGTTCCTCTATAGCTTCTGTATTTATTCTTGGGTAGGGTTTGTATAAAATGAGTTCATGCAGTGGTGTAAAGAAACCATCACAACTAAGTGCATATTGAAAGTGGTACTCATTCTGGATAAACATTTGCAATAAACATGAATGAGAGGTTGATATTGTTGGAATGCTTAGAGGGGGGGTGAATCAGTATGAAATGTTTTCTTCCTTTAACCACAATATTAATTCAATAGTTCATCATTAGCATTCAATATATCATCAATACCATAACTAAGTACATAAACAACACATAAACATAGCACACTAGAATTTTACGTGGAAATCCAATGCTGGAAAAAAACCATGGAATGTTTTTCTTATTTATCAAAGAGTACATTCATTGGAAGCACCAACTTCCTATTTTTCCAGCTACAATCGAAAGGAGGATACAATCCCCTAACTACAGGCTACAACCTAAAGGAATCTCCAACTCCCTAATTTATCATCTCCAACCGGAAGGAGGCTACAACACCCTTTCCTTGCCTCGTCCAACTGCCCTAAAATATAAATGTATACCAATCTGTCACTACCTATGTTTTTGTACCTGATAACCTATTGCTGATGATGTTTCTGATACTTCTGATGCTACTATTGATTTCGATATCTCATCAATACTGCAACCACACACACTTCATTCCAAGATCCAAAAGAGATCTCTCCAAATCAAATTCTTATGAATCACTAAGATATATCTGTTCCTGATTTATTCAGAATACACACGAGTTCCACTTGATTGATACCGGGGAGGGAGGAATATAGAGATTTCATTATCAATTGATTGTTATTGATAAGTTTATAATTCCATGCCATGATCACTACTGATTGGAATAAACTACTTAGGTTTGGAGTGACCCAAAATCAGCGTGTACACATGAAGACATACCTTCAACCTATAGTTGACTTGGGTTTTCGATCTTTGATATTCAACAACTTTTCTTCACAGGTTCACAACCCTTACATTGTCTTCTTGCAGATGTCCACACTTTTCCTCACTCTAGCTCATGGATGTTTGCACTTTTCCTTCTGAAACTTATGGATTTATGCAAAGGACTTGGATCTCTAACACTTATTCATATGCTCGGCTCCTGCAAACTTCTTCATTCACTGTACTTCACTGAATTCCTCTCACTGTCTCAAATATGCAAATCTGTATTCACAAGAAGTTATTTTCCAATTGTCTCTTCTCTATCTTTTAATGAGGATCTCATGATGACATTCAAATCACATAGGATCTCATGATGACATGCAAATCACATAGGATCTCATGATGACATGCAACTGACATGCAAATTTTTAAATTATGTTTAGAGTTACTTTAACATTCAACTGACATGCATCTTGTTAACTTCTTCTTACAACTACTTTACCTTCACATGCAACTTGTTAACTCCATGTTAAAGGTTTGACATCAATAACAACCAATCTTTAAACAATTAATGACAGCCAATATTTCAACAAATAATATTTCAACAATTAATATTTCAACCATTAATCTTTCAACAATCTCCCCCTTTGGAATTGATGGAAAAACTTAGACACAACACTTATACATATGATGGCTCCCCCTATCTGCATGCCTCTTCTCTTCATTTCCATGCCTATTTTTTTCTCTCCCCCTTTGACATCAATGGAAAAGGGTGACTTCTCCTTGGGTATGCTCCCCCTATCTGTAAGCCTCTGATCTCTAATGATGTTTCTATTCATGTTGATTCCTCATGTAAATATATGATAAAAATCATTCAATTCTTTCATGATTCCTTCTTCTCCCCCCCTATCTTACTGTGCCAAATGCCATGTAGATCAATGTGGGGCTAAAACTATTCCAATTTTCTATCGAAGATACTCAAAATTTTCCTTTGGAAGAGGTTTGTTGAAGATATCTGCAATTTGTTCTTTTGTCCCAATGTAATCTACCTTGATGTTATTCTTTGTAACTTGTTCTTGTATAAAGTGAAACTTGATCGTAATGTGTTTTATCTTGGAATTCATCACTGGATTCTTAGAGATACTTATAACATTAATATTATCACAAAATATCAAAATAGGCTCATCACATTCCACCTGTATGTCTTGCAAAGATTTCTTCATTCATAGAACCTGTGTACAACATGTTGATGCTGCAATATACTCTGCTTATGTTGTGGACAACGATACTGAAGCCTATTTCTTTCTCAACCAAGATACCAGGAAATCACCCATGTAGAAGACTTCTCCACTTCTACTTCTTCTATCATCAACACTTCATGCCCAATCCGCAATTGTGTATGAAACTAGAGATAGATCATTCCCTTTTCGATACCATAATCCATAGTCTTTTGTCTCTTTGAGATATCTAAATATTATCTTTACTTCCATAACATGTGTTTCCTTTAGTGCTTCTTGAAATGTTACAACTTGTCCAACTACTTGCATCACATCCGGTCTTGATGAAGTCACATAGAGTAAAATGTCAATCATCGATCTATAGAGTCTATGATCTTAATCCTTGGATTTATCATCTTTGTGCAATTTGCAACTAGTGTGCATGGGAGTACTTACAGGCTTGCAATAACCATTCCAAACTTCTTTAGCATTTCTTTGATATAGTTGGTATGGGAGTTGAAAATACCTTTATCTTGATGACATATGAAGAGTCCCAAAAATATAGACAACTCACCAAATAATGACATTTCAAATTCAATCTGAATGTCTTTAGCAAATTTCCAACTCATCCTTCCATCATCACTTTCAAAAATAATGTCATCAACATAAACTTCAATTATCAAAATATTGTCTTGATTTACCTTTGTGTAGAGATTGTTTTTTGCATTTCCTTTCCTAAACCCTTTCTATTGTATACACCTATCCACTCTTGAATACCATGCTTTGGGGGATTTTTTGAGTCCATATACTGCCTTCTTCAATCTACAAACATAATCTTCCTTTTCTGACAATACAAATCCTTCTGGTTGTTCAATGTAGACTTCTTCTTCTTTTTCTCCATTTAGGAAGGATGATTTTACATCCATCTAATATACTTTGATTTTATTAGAACATGCATAAGCCAAGATAAATATGACTTCTTTCATTCTGGAAACTAGGGAAAAAGTTTCTTCAAAATCTATGCCTTCAACCTGAGTATACCCCTTGTATACTAACCTTTCCTTATTCTTGGTTACATGTCCATCCTCATTCAAATTGTTTATGAATACCCAGTAGCGTAGCAATGGGTTCCCCATTGTCCCCCATTGTTGCCAACCTTTTCATGGAGAATTTTGAAAATAAGGCCCTGAATTCCTTCCCCCTAAAACCATTAAGATGGAAAATATTTGTTGATGACACCAATGTTCTCTGGCCCCACGGGAAAGAGGAATTACAAAATTTCTTCCAACACCTAAATAACATATCTGAAGATATAAAATTCACAATGGAGCTTGAAGAGAATGATAGCATCCCCTTTATAGATGTTCTTATCAACATGAGAAGTAATGGGGACCTAGGACATGTGGCTTATAGAAAAAATACCCACACATAGAACTGTCTCCACGCCAACTCCCATCACCACCCCAACCAGAAACTAGGTGTTCTAAAAACTTTAGCCGCGAGAGCCATAAGAATATCCGATGAAACACACCTAGATAAAGAAACCGATCACCTTACCAGGAATTTTAAGAACATATTTTATAATAAAAAAGACATTAAGAATGCAATAAACAAATCCTTAGAAAAACCCGCAATAATCTCAACGTCCTGAAAGACCAGAACCCTAATAGAGATGCCTTCCTTCCTTACATCTAAGGAGTGACCGATAGGATTGCAAGAGTCCTCAACAAAAAAGAGATTAAGACCTCCTTCAAACCACTTGAAACCATCAAACATAATATGAGATTCATCAAAGACAAACTTGACCCTCACAAAGGAAAATGAATCTACAAAATAGAGTGCTCATGTGGAAAATGCTACATCAGTGAAACCGGTCGCTCCTTCCAGATTAGGATAAAAGATCATGGAGCTGACATTAAGAATGAACGCATCTACACCTTTGCCCTAGATGAACACTCCCTTACAACAAAACACCATGTCTGCCTAGAATACACCACAATCCTCGCCAAAGAAAATCACCTCTTTAAATGACGTATTAGAGAAGCTATTGAGATCTAAAAACACCCTGGTAACCTAAACAGAGATAATGGGCTAGAATTAAGCGAAAACTGGCTCCCCTTGATTCATAAAAATAATAACAATTAACACTATTTTAGGAAAACAATCTAATACTAAAAATAACCCTACCTGATTAATAATCATACCCTAACAATTAATTAATCCTAATTAATAATCCTACCCTAACAAATAAATGACACTTATTAAAATAAAATTTTAATAAGACTACCATCATTATTATAGCATAAAAATTAAAAATTGAAATCATAGTTTAGATTATCTTAATAAACTAACCCTAACAGATTCTTTAATTGACATAAAAACTAGAACCTATTAACACAATTAATTATATTAATTAAAAAACATTGAATTAATAATGAAACCCTAAAAAAGCTTAAATCAAGATTAAAATTTTCTAAATGAACATAGCCGACACCCAGGTTTCCTTTCACATTTAGTATTTAATACCTTCTCTTCTCTTCAATTTAAATCTAGGCTTCATGTCCCGAAGATGGATCCTGATTTGGATCCGAAACGTCGACGATCTATTGACAAGACTGTGGCTAATCCGATCACTTCTGAAAATCCAAACCGCAGAAATCTCATTAATCACATTCTTATATTTAGGCATTGGAACAAGTTCCCATGTTTCATTCTTCTCTATATAATACAGTTCTTGTTCCATAGCTTTGATCTAGTGTTCATCAGTGTTGGATTCTTCAAAATTGTTAGGTTCAACCGTGGACAATAGTGCTAGATGTCTTTGTTTTGGTGAGCGCAATTTTTTTAGAGTTTCAACTCCTGCATCTTTATTCCCAATGATCTGTTCTTGTGGATGATTTTTCTGTACTCACTAGATAGGAATTTTTGGAGATGTCTGAAGATTTTATTGGTCATCTTCCTCTTTCTCTTCTTTTGGTTTCTCTTCTTCTTCTTCTGCTTCTACTGCTTGTACTTCTTCTTTCAAATCCTCTTATCATTCCTTCTCTTTTGAATCTTTTCTTTATTCTTTGGGATTTCGTACACTTGTCTTGTCAATATGCACATTGATGCTTTCCACTATTCTATTGAGTCTCAGATTGAAACACTAGTATGCCTTGATTTTTCTTGAGTACTCAACAAATATTCCTTTGTCAACTCATGATTCAAATTTTCCAATCCTACTATCTTCTCTTTTGATATGGCACTTGCTTCCAAATACTTTAAAATGGTTCACATTTTCTGGTCTTCCTTTCCATATCTCGTAGGGATTCTTATCACTATTATTTCTAAGAATTCCTTTGTTCAGGATATGAACTGATGTATGTACTACCCGTGCCCAAAATATGTCGCCAAACTTGGAATCTTTCAACATGGTTCTCGCCATTTCTTGTACTATTATGTTCTTTATTTCAACGACTCCATTTTGATGAGGTCTCTTGGCTGATGAGAATTTCCTTTTTATTCCATGTTTTCCACAAAAATCCATGAATTCTTTCTATGTAAACTCTCCACCATTGTTTGATCTCAAACATTTGATTTTCAAGTCTGTCTCCGTTTCAACCATTTCTTTGTATATGTTGAAGTGTTCGAATGCCTCTGACTTCTTCCTGAGAAAGAAAATTGCAGTTATTCTTGTGTAGCTATAAATCGGTAGCATGAAGTATTTTTCACCATTTAATCCCTTTGTTCTCATTGGTCCACACAAATCAGTATGTACAATATCCAATGGTTTTGTCATTGAGTACTCCTTTTATTTGAACTTGGTCCTGGTATGTTTTCCCTAAAGACAATGATTACATAGAGTTTATGTTTTATTTGATATTTCAGACATTTATTTTATTGCTTCTTTTCTGATGATTTTGAAAATATTGTCAAAGTTCATGTGACCCATTCTTTTGTGCCAAAGATAAATTTGATTTTTCTTTCCTAAACAATACCTTTCTTTTCCAATTTCATTCAGAACATATATGTTGTTCGGAGTCCTTATCGTTGTTGCCACTAACTTGCCTGATCCTTCTTTCCTAATTTCACATTTCTCTGAATCAAACTAAATTATGTGTCCTTGATCTCACATTTGAATTACATTCAACAGATTGTGTTTCATATATTCGACCAGTAGAACATTGTCTTCCATGGCATATTTGATTCCAATATTAACTATGCCTCTACTTATAATTTTAGCTGAATGATTATTTCCAAATGAAACTGATCCATATCTTTATTTCTTCAGAGTTATAAACCTATTATTGTCACATGTCATATGCTTTTAACAACCACTGTCAACATACCAATCACTTTTCCCATGTTGGGATTGTAGATCAAGCGAGCATTGATTCTTATTTCTTTTCCATATCTCTTGTGGTTCAGATATCTAATTGTTAATGTTTTTCTTTGATTCCCTGTGTGGAATAGTCAATCTACATTTCTTCGCTATGTGTCCAAAATTGTTGCATTTGTAGAATTTTATGTCATTGCTCAATGAACCAAAACTATTTTATGCCTCATAATATTTTATGGAATAACCATTATTTAAGTACCTTACATATTTTCTTAGGTTCTTTTCATAGGCTCTGCAGCTTACAACTTTATTTCCAAAATTAGCACAATTAAAAAATGACCATAAAAGAATCTTTGATACCTGGGAGTAGATGATCTTCTTTGCGATGCACTCGTCTGAATCATCATTACAACTGCAACCTATTTTTGACTTTTGGTTGGTATTCTTCTTTGTCTTATTGGATGCCTTGAAAGTTTCTTCCTTCGTGATTGGGTTCTCTTGTTATGTTCTCATTTCATAGGCTATAAATATTCCATGTAGCCCGTCCATGCTCAATGCACTGATATATTCTCTTTCTTCTAGGGCTGATATTTTAGGATCAAATCTCACAGGAAGAGACCTCAATACTTTTTGAACAACCACTGAATCATCAAATTCTACTCCCAATACCTTAATAGTGTTAATTATTTCGTGAACTCACAGAAGGTGGGCTACAATGTCTTCAAATTCCTTCATCTTAAATTGTTCAAACTTAGCTCTGAATATTTGAAGTTTAGCTCCCTTAACTTTGGAATCTCCTTCATAAATATTTTGGAGTTTATCCCAAATATCCTTTGCACTGTCACAATGCATAACCTTGACAAATAATGAATAAACTAGATTGCTCGGAATGGTACCTTTATCCTTTGAGTTGTTTTCATTGAGTTTCTTTCCATATCCGTTGGTTGGGGGAGTGGCTGGTGTTGTATACCCATCTACTACTGATTTCGAAATATCAAATCCTTGTTCCTATAAAAATTTTTTCATCCTTTTATTCTAGAAGGTATAGTTCTGACCATCAAACAATGGTGCTCTAATCTTAATTTATTCCATGATCGCCTTCCAGTGGTTAGAATTCTTCCTGGAGGACATGCTCTGATACCAATTGTTGGACTAC
>JASDQU010012953.1:204530-250982 GCA_032191745.1 Picea mariana | reverse complement strand
GGGGGGGGGGGGTGAATCAATATGAGCACTTTTTCCCTTTTAAAAACACTATAAAATCAATAGTTCATCATTAGCATTCAATATATCATCAATACCATAATTCAATGCATAAACAACACATAAAAACAAGACACCAGAATTTTACATGGAAACTCGATGTACGTGGGATGTAATGGAACAACCTGCATATACACGAGTTTTCTAACTGTGGTCCATGTATATGTACAAAAAAATAATTTTTTTACTCTGGAATGAGCAAAATGGGGAATTTGAGTCTATGGTGGGAAAGGGAAGGCCATCAAAGAAATATTCATGGAGTGTGGAAAAAAATTCTATAGCAGATGCCCCCTAATGTGTGAGGTTAGAGGAAAAATTGTGATGGCCAAAATAAATTATAATTTCCAGAAGTGGAGTGGTGAGGACCCAACTGGAAGAACTAGTTACTCGTGGGAATATTACAATTCATATTGACTTTGTACACATATATTGACTCTGTACACATGGATGTACATATTGATTACACTACAAATCCATGTGGATATATAAAAAATAATTTTTCATGGCCAGGAATAGGAAATACAAAATAGGCATATGCCATAGGCTATGATAGTCATGAACAAAACACAGTGGATTCTAGTCTCAAAATTAAATGAAGTTATTTGTATACAATGGAGTACAATATGATCTTCCATGATCACTGAAGTCATATAGTTACTGGTTTGAAGAAAGACAACAATAGATATGGGATGTTGATACTATGAACTGGAGGTCTTCTACACTATCCACCAAAGGTGAAATTCTACATTATGTGAATATAGGAGATGAAGTCGAACACAATGAGGCTTCGTTTAATTATTGGTCATTGAGGTATATCATTAAAAAACATGAGACAGCCCACCAATAATGAAAGTAGATGTCAAGGCACCGAGTACATTCAAAAAGTGTGAATAGAGGTGTTGAGGTTGAACACTTGAATAATCCATCGATCATGGGACATTGATGTATTCCCAACTTTCGATGGTGGGAGAACCTTCCAATGGTGACTTCAAGTCTCTAGGTACTCTTATGACTCTAGATCTTGATTCCAAAATAGATGAGCTGAAGTTGATGTAATAAGACTCATTGAAAGTAGACAATTAAGGCATCTCTCATCATCTAGTGCGAGGTATAAAGAAATATCTTGATGATTAGGAATAAATCATACGAATATGATGTTCACAAACCAATGGACATGTGCGTATATCACGTGCACCAGATGAAATAAGTACATGAAAGAGACCCTCTGATTAGCAACCAATGATGAAAATTGTTGATAAAGGAGAGGAAAACACCAACAAGGTCTAATGGAATCCAAGACACTACAAAAATCCCAATGTGTGAATGTATTTCTTGCCTTCGAACACAAGGGAAACACCCCAGTCAACGACCAATGGAGAAATTCCATCTCTTGGGTTCAAGGTCACCTACCAATGATGAAAATAGGCCCAGGGTGTAAGGTATGACAACAACTTCATGCGAATCGGATATTCACTTGTAAGGGGATGGATGACATGAAAAGTCAAGTGTTTTGAGGAATGCCCAACAAAGGATTATACTTTTTTTGAACAAGAGAATGATATGGATGGATAACCTAGGAAGCATAGACTTAACCCTGATCATTGACAAAATTTTGTGACACGGGAGGCATCAACAAACTCTCCATAGGGACTAGAAGAATAACTAGTCGGATGAATAAACTCTAAGTAATGATCTCATCTTCCTAAGGCCATGCTAAACCAAAACCTTGGATGAATGGAATCAAGAGTTTGTGCTCTGTTCAAAGGTGACAAGAGTGTTGTTGATAGGAGATAATATTATTTTCCCACCCATCTTTTTTTTTTTTCATAGTAAAATAAATGTTATGATATAAGAGAGGAAACGAGTGTCGCGAGTAAGAAACTGGTTCCAATAAATGGAACATAACTATGTTCAATGCAGGTAAATGCATGTGGGACATGGACACTCGGGGGGATGTTTCCTCCTTGGGTAAAGGGTGTTAAGATGCAAAGGATATATGGAAGGAACTGCTTGGATAATGCTGAGAATTGTTGGGGCATGAGGCTTATAACGAGAAAGTGATATTCGACATTAGGCTCAACAATGAAAGCATGATAATCTAATGCAATCACAACTTAACTCCAAAAGTGTCCTTTTTCGTAAATTTAGTCCTCTAGGTCTGAAAAAGTATAAAAAAAAACAAGGAGAACTCTTATAGCCAATGGTGACTAGAGTATTCCTTTTTTGTAAGTAGTCTATTTGGTATGGAAAATGGTTAAATTATACCAAAATAGATGTCCTTTCAAATCCATTTAACGAGTGTGAAATACACAAGTTCACTCGACAATATTTTCATTTTTTTTAGGAGTTAGAAAAGAGCTTAACTAAGACTCGGTGGGAGTCCCATAGGTAGTAGTCAGAATGATATTGAGTAAGAGTAATGGGGTTCGAACGCAAATTCATATCGGGACTATAAGGGTCTCTCAAACCTATGGAGTAACGTTTTCATGGGAACCAAATGGAAAAAGTGAGCTAAGCTAGGATGCCCATGGAAGGTAGGCTTTATCACATGAATTACAACACTTCTAAAAAACAAAGAAGGGTTTTTTTTCACAACTCAGTGGGGTCGATCCTAAGGAAAAATGATACAAGAAAAAAATAAGGAAAAAATCCATGGAGGGAAAAATATAACCTATATGCTAGTTTTGAGATCATGACCTATCAGAATGGATCAACATAAAGAAAAGTACCAAAGAAGATGTCTCCAAATTCTTGTATATAAGACCAAAAACACTAACCCAAAAGTTAATAAGCCTAATATAGAAACCTTTGATAAAACATGTGTTAAGGGATACGAAACTTGAAAACAAGAAAATCTGAAAGTACAATATGTATAAAGGACCACAAAACCTTGTAAATTATGCATAGTAGTTTTCCAGGTAGGGCCCATTTCTAGGCCCAGGCCAAGGGATTTTTTGGTAATCAACTTGTAGAGTTTCTAGTTCAATAAGGGATCGAAAATCCAAAATCATAGCTTCAAGGATAGCCTCACTTGAAGACAACTCAACATCCATGAAACTAGGGCTCGACAACTCACAAATACTAGGGCTTGAGGTCTCACAAACAACAAGATCAGACTCAAGGGGAAACACCAGATTACTTGGGCCCATATAAGGGGGATGCCAGGGCTTCCGTGAAGGTTGTCTATCGAATGCCAACAACTCACTGGTAGATGACACAAGCTTGGTAGAACCCAAAGATTTCCAAGTTGAGGAGGATAGAATACTTGTAGAATATCCTTCATCTACAATACATCGAAGAACACCCATTGTTTGGAAGGGTTCATAAGAAGGAAGGAGAGGCTTTACAAGATGATTCCAATCAAAGGAAACCATCATAGGACTTGGAGGGAGTGTACAAGGAGAGAATGGAATGCCCCATTGTTCAGAAGGTACAAAACTGGAAATTCTAAGAACATGGTCAAAAAATGCATCACCCCCCAAAAGACGAGTGAGATTGGATGAATATTGCATCGACAATGTCACTTCCTTAGACTTATCACTCTCCAAGAGAAGAGTGGGATCGACCAAAGATTGCATTGAAATGACCACTTATTCAACTATTGGTTGAATATAATGTGAGACAACATGGTCAAGAGACACATCACCCCCCAAAATAAGAGTGGTGTTGGCCGAAGATTGCATCGACATGACCACTACATCAACCAAAGAAGGATTATATTGTTGGGAAACCGAAGATGACTGAGAACCCGAAGGACCATTAGACAAGGATCGTGCTTCTCATGCCACAATATTAGAAGGAAATAAATGAGTTAGGTGACCTCCTTTGCAAAGTCTACAAAGGAACTTGGGCTTACATCCTATACGTCTAGGATTCTCAATCATATCAATTCCACCAACATGACTTGTAGTGGCTAGTGACATGCTCCTAGCACAACTTGCAGAGGCTAGTAGTTGATCTCCAACATGACTTGCAGAGGTTGGTGATATTTTTCTAGTGTGACTAGCAATGACTAGAGTTGTGCCCCCATCATGACTTGCAGAGGCTGGTTGCAAATATTAAACATGACTTGCATAGGTTGTTGACCTATCTCCAACATGACTAGAAGAGGTTGGTGATATGAAAGGATGTGAAGGTATCATCCTAGATGGGAATTCTTGCAAGGAGAAAGCGATATGATACAAATTATCCATGTGAGGATATCCATTTCTCCCTGATGAAGGAACTATGTGCAGGGGGTTTTCCATGTTAGAGTATTGAGCCCACACTAATGTAATATCATAGGTTGGAGGAGTATTTACCAAAAAATAATCATTTGTGGGAAAAGGCACTTTGGACGATAGATAAACAGATGAGATATATGAAGTAGAAGAACCACCCATTTGTCCATTCCATCCTTGAAAATTATAACTAGGATTAGGTCTGGAGGAAGGAGGATTCCAACCCCCCATTGTAGGAAAGGATTAAGGGATATGCCCCCCACCAACAAGGGAAGGATTAAAAGAAGGTGACGTGCCCCTCGACCCAAAACTAGCATCGATGTTGGGTTTCAGAAAGGAGGAAAATATGTGTGAAGTCATATTCGACATACCAAAAGAGAAAGGATTAGAGGACATAGGAATCAACTGAGTACTATAACAAGGAATCCCCATCAAAAAGGTCCCAAGGGGAACATATATTGATTATGATGAAGTCATACCATTCGAAAATATAAAAGAATACGTTGCCATGGACTGAGCTGAGCTCATGAACTGGGTATCTCTAATTGAGGGAGTCATAGGGACTCCACCAACCATAACAAATATTGGAGTCAAAACAATACTCAGAATGGGATGATCATGAGCTTGGGCGATTGAGATGTACGTACCATGTTTATTAAGTATTCACCTTTTAGGAGGTGACTCGGTATCAAACCAAACTGTGGTAGTTGATTCAAAATATGGCGAGACCAGCAAGGAGATGGTCTCACTCCACGATGACTCAAAAATCGTGATGCAAAGAAAAATGCTAAGGCCAAGTAATATACAAAGAGCACACTTCTAAATAAAAGTAGAATCCAAATGCACACAAACAAGAGAGGATGGATGAAAGGGACCTCCCAAACTAAAGAAGGTATGCCTCTCCTAGGAGGAGATGAGACTCCCAAACAATTGAGTGGAGGTAACATAATCAATTATAAGGACCCTTGTGGGATTCAAAACATAGATGGTAAGATTCCTATGGAGATAAAATCCTCCATGAAGTTTGTGTCTTGTCCGATCCCTATTTGATTCAAGGTACCTACAAAATAACCCCTGCAAGCAACCTATGTGGATACCTAGGTCAAGCAACTAAAGTCACCACAGTATAACCAATGCTCGAGCGATCAGTCGCAGGTCTGGTCCACCGTATGGGAAGGGTAGCAAAGCCTGAAATATTGAAAGCACCACCTCTCAAGGAGGTAAAGGAACTAGAGAAACACCTAGATACCAATAGAACCCCAAAACTATCTCTTATGCTAGGAAGGTATTAGAGGGTTATCTCTGCAACCAAATTCATGCATCCTTGTGCTTAACTCTGGTGTGAGCGGAGCATCCTAAGGACACCAATTATACAATTGGTTTCACCACTCCCTGGTCAGACACATACATTGAGTTTTATAGCCTTGGAGAAGTTTACTCACAAAATCCTATTCCAAGGCCCTAGATCCTACACTTGTTTGTGTTCCTTGAAAACTAAAATAATTTCTAATGAATTTTAATTATTCAGTGTTAATTTTAGTGGCTTCTTCTTACTCAATAGGTGTGATCATGAAACTGATGGTGTTATGACTCAACATATATAAAAAAGAAGCAAATGTAAAAACACTGCTAAGTACTAGTCTTTATTTTTCAAAGAAATGGTATGCTTTTAAATCTTGTTCACAGGATGAAATATATTCAATTTCAATGAGGTGCAATCTTTCATAACATGCCAAAACTAATGTAATGTAGACAAAAGTGAAAATTCTCTATATAAAATGAAAAAAAAAACCATTTTTTTTTTTGTATTTTCAATATAATGAAATGAAAATGCAAGGACTGAATAAACAACCTCTCAGGAAGACCCTACTACAAGCACAAGGAGGCAATCCAAGAAACACACCAACAAGAGACTACCCATACTAGGATGTAGGGACAACAAATGAGAAAAATTACAAGAAATGAGTTTGCCCAAAATATTCACCAATGATGCAGCTTCCTATCACTTTGTATACACTCAACAAATAGGACAGGGACCCAAGAAGTCTCGACAACCAACACAACTCACCCAAAAAACTCTAAATCTAGCCAAAAAAACATAGAAAATAGTGTACACGACTGTCCAGGGAATAGAAGTGTATGTAAGATCCCTAAACACTGACAACATGCATATGTACGTGACTGTCAAGGGAAAAGTCACATATGGTAAGAAAGAAACTGATTGGGCAAGGGTTAAGCCAAGAAACTTAGATGCAAAGAAAAATAGAGGCTGTCAATCAATAGGCAACATAGAAACTCAAGAAAACAGAGAGAAATGAAGGAGAAAAATAACCAAATACCCAAAAAGGGAGATCTCCCCAGTGGAGTCGCCAATTCTGTTATGAGCAAAATCTCTCTATGCCTAGGGGTAAACCACAATAGACAGAATGACACACATAAATCAACTCTAGTCTCAAGTATGCTAGATAAATGGAAATGCTAACAAAAGGAAGGATAGAATCCTACCTCGTTCGGGCATCTGAAGAAGACCACGATTGAGCTCACAATCCAACACTTGATACCTACAACTTGTCCTCAACATCCAATATACACACGCATATGGAAATTATATAAAACATTAGCATATAAAATAGCATAATCTACTAACATGTATAAAAAATATGTCCATGGAAAGTAATACTTTTCTTCACAGGTCTGTGACCCTTACACTGTCTTCTCACAGATGTCTTCACTTTTCCTCACTGTAGCCCAAAAATGTCCATGCTTTTCCTCTTGAAACTCGTGGATTTACATAAAGGATATGGATCTCTAACTCTTCTCAGTATGCTCGACTCGTGCAAACTTCTTCCTTCACTAGACTTCATTGACTTCCTCTCACTACCTAAGATATTCCAATCTGTATTCACCATAAGTCATTTTCCAATTGACTATTCTCTGTGTTTTAATGAGGATCTCATGATGACATGCAACTCACATGCAACTTGTTAAATTATGTTTAGAGTTACTTTAACATGCAACTGACATGAAAATTTTTAAATTCAGTTTACAACTAATCTACCTTGACATGCAACTTGTTAACTTCCTGTTCAAGGGTTGACATCAATGACTACCAATATTTCAATAATTAATGACAACCAATCTTTCAACAATTAATATTTCAACAGATAATAATGAGGATCAATATAAACTTAACCCCATGAATGTATGAGAAGCACATATTACCTAAGGAACACGCCATGGTAAGGGAAACTTTAATTTAGCAGACATTTAATGTTTGAAATTGGATTTATGAATGATTAATATGTAGGGAAAACGAAAAGGAATTGGGGGTTCACCCAAAAGGTAATGAAACTTGAAATAAGTAAAGTTTCAATGTGAATATATGTCACTACTGGCTAAAAAAACAAAACAACCACCTATATTAAGAAGTTTCCAATCAAATAAGAGCATTTTAAAATTAAATACCTAATTAGAGAAGCTAATAAACATGAAACCTTTCCTAGGCTATAATGTTTTTGAATTGTGTTTGATTTTTTCAAGCATTATGAAGGGAGTTTTATTATCACTTCAATGTAAATATCATTCAAACAAATGAAATTTGAGTCTAATTCCAAAAATTTAAATCAAAAGGACCAAGTGTGAGATGCATTCATTCATAAGTTTTAAGGGGTTATCATTCCAACTATGTATCCATTGAATCAAAACAAGATAGAATGTGTATTAAATACATTTTAATGCATAGTGAAATGTACACATTAAGTATTGAATTCAAAATTTGAAAACAAGGTCAGATGTGAGAAATCTTGAAATCAAATTAGGAGATCCCTATGAATTAGGGCCTATTTCAAAATCAGGACCCCTCTTCACTATTGTTAGGTGTGAGCACACCCAATTTTCAAATTAGGGATGATCCCAAAATTGAGGAAAGAGTTCATGTGGAGGATACCCAACTTAGTCATTAGGGTCGATTGAGAATTTGGAATCCTATATCACCATCATTTGTGAAAGAAATACCCAATTGCAATCAAACTTAAAAAATAGCTTCACATATGCGAAAAGTATGGAACATTGTCACACATGTGAACATACAATTGCGTGAAAGTAAGATGATTGAGAAATTGGGACCTCATGACATTGCATTGTAAAATTAAGATCCAATTTGGATGTTGGGACTGATCATTGAATTAGGACCCATCCACACCAAGTTAGTGACTAAAGGTCCCAATTTTGGAGTTTTTCCTAACCATCAAATAAGGTAAGGAAAAAAAAAACTAAGAAAATCATGTCGAACTAGTCCAAAAGTACGTACTATTCGTATACTACAAATAATGACAAGAGGGTTCGATTTGGATATTGGGTTTGATTTCCAAATTAGAGAAAAGTGAAGGAGACTAAGTGAAAAGAAGGCTCAATTTTCATGTCAAGGATGATTGGGAAACTGGGCTTGAAAATATCTTGATTTGGTTTAAAGTTCAAAAAGGAGAAAGGTTCAAAGTGTTGGGAGGGACCGATTAGTATATTGAGATCGATTCAAAAATAGGAACCCATCCACACCAAAGTTAGTGAAAGGAGGGTATGATTTGGAAATTGGATTGATTCCTAAATGAGGGAATGATAAAATATAATAAGTTAAGAACAAGCCTACTATAAGGATCTAAAAAGAACTAAATCAAAATTAAACTAGTGAAACATGAAAACCAATCTAACTAGACGAATTAAAAGAAATAATCAATGAAGAAAAAAAATAGTAACTAATCTAGATTAGATCATTATATTATTTGTCATCTATATTGATGCTTTCGGAGTGGAAAAAAATTGGGGAATCAACTTGTAGGGTCATTTTAACAACAAGCCCGTGTTTGGAAAATTGGGGTTTGAAACCTTCTAGAGCCATTTTGAGGCATCAAATGGAATTGTTTTGGGTCAAAAATTTCCAAAATATAGCTAATAACCTATGACGTTATTATACACATTGATACCTTTCATATGGTGAAAAAATAACGTCAATAAAAGCTTGTATGCAAAGGTTATTCCTCCCACAAGTTGACCTACTAGTTTCACCACCATGGTATGAGTGGATGCCATGTCAACCCCCATTACTAACACATATGGGGATAACCATGTATGAAATTTCAACAATATCCTAGAAGGTCCAAAACCTTATCACAATTGAGGGTTGAGGAAGTCAAAATCCTATCCGTAGATGGCTATTAGGCTATGCTAAATACCAAGCCACTAGGAGGAGAAGGGGTTCCATTCTTTTGCATCATATCTTGTTCCATAGATAAGAATAACAATTTAGAGTGGTATTTTATGATAATAATAGAGGATAATATATTATATATCATCCATGTAGACCACACTATCAAAGGAAACTCCACAAAGAGTGCCTCTTTCTTTGTATTGGCATTTGAAGAAAAGATAGTAGAGTGACCTCACCTTCCAGTTGGGTTTTCTCCTGTATTGGGTTTCCTAGGTTATATCTTGTGTTTATTTGTGGATGGTGTGTGAGTATTTGTTTTTGTTATATGTTTTTTCCATTTCATCCATTTGATACATTTAAGCAGAAAAAACTAGTAATTATTGAATCTAATATCTAAGGAAACTAACCTTTACAATAAATGTTTTATTAATTTTATTAGATTTGTTGTGACAAATTGTCTAGTGGAATATACAAAATAGTTTATGGATCATATCGGTATCAGAGAATATTTTCTTGGGGTATATATGGAAAGTTGTAGGGATCCATGAATGAATTTAAGAAGAAAGTCACAAAACCATAGCCATGGATGATGATTCTATTCATAACAACCCTCAAGATGTATCATAGGAGAGATTTGTGAGGATATAAGAAAATTTTTATGACTGTTGGCCCTTGGTTATGGAAGGAAGCAAAGAACAAGGAAGAAAAGGTAAAAAACGAACTTCGCGGGAGACATAGTGACTGACACTGGGTCGAACTGAGAAAACGAGAAGAGAATATGGAGTGAAGTATGGAAAAGAAAGCCGTTGGACAAGAATATTGAGGATGCCAGATCAAAAAGAAAGATGGATCGAGGACAACTCAACAAGCAAAGAAAGCCACCTATAACACCGCACGGGAAGAAAGGAAAGATAGGCTGGCAAAGCCCGGGAAAATAGGGTCAAGTTGACCTAGGGTTTTAGACACCTAGGGCTTTGGCACCTAGGTTTCGGACTAAGGATGTCGGTGAGATATTGTAATGTATAAATAAGGGCCAAGAGGATGTGGGTTGGGTTGTTGTTATTGTTTTTTGATGTGATAGTGTTGATGATATAGCTACAGTATTGAGAGAGATTATTGTATTGTGAGAAAGAAGTGTTGAGAGAGAGAGCCTTCAGATATTGTAAGATCTTCAGCTGTGTGCAAAGATTAGTCCTGCAGCAGGGTACGGAGGAAGGGGAGAGAAAGAGGGAGAATAGAGAAGATCTTCTGGTTGAGAGCGCATACAAGAACTGTAAGATTTACCTTAATAAATCATAAGCACATTTTTGTGGACGTAGCCCTAGATAGAGGGTGAACCACATACATCTATTTTTATGTGTGTGATTGATGATTTGATCTCTGTCACTGTTATGTTGTTCTCTTCTTTATTGTATTGGACTGGATCTATAGTTGTGAGGGATAGATCTAGCTTGTTGAGCGATAGATACATGTTGTGTCGCTACTGTATTAGAACCACTTGACATTCCCTTGGTTGTAGACATCTCTGTCCTGCAACCCCCTCATAGCTGCTTCAGGTGAGACAGCATCTGCTTCGCAGGTGCTTCCGAAAGGGCTAGTAGCTTGGGCTTGTTGGTGCGCTCTTGGAGTGAACCTCGGGTATTCCCCTATGCCAACAAATGGTTCTGTTTCCAGGACAAGAATCTTCATGAGGGAATGTCACGGTGGTTCCCATCGAAGACATAGATTGAAAAGTGGATAGAAGATCAAGAGAGGGACTTCGTTGAAGCCCAGAACAAGAACCTTAAGCTGAGTGTTGAAGATTAGCTACAAATATACATCTTCACTGACCTTCACAAGATCTTCTTTGGAGGAATCCACCAGGAGTTGTTTGAGTGGTTGGCTAGGTTAGATGATACCCAATTCGAGATCAAACCTAGATCCCTTGTGGTGTGGACTTCGACGCTGATCTATAAGGTCAAAAGAGTTGATACCGCCATATCCAGAGCAGTAGATCATTGATTTGATAGTACCATTGGAGGGTATATCACCGAGTTTGCTGTTGACAGAATAAAATCGTATAACCAAGCTGAGAGATACTTTTCAAAGGACCCAGAGGAAAATTTTTGCACTTTCTAAAGTTGAGAATCAAGATGTTGTTGCTTGAAAAGAATGTCTTGAAGATACAGTAGATCGGGTGGATTTTAAAAGGCTAATGTTCAAGAACTCAAAAAATGACAACAACACAGAAGATAAACATACATGCAATGGAAGAGTATTTCGAGGGGTTCACCTTGAGAACCTCTTTAAGAAAAACTATGGAGAATAAGGTTTCTATAGTGGAGAAGAGGTAGATCTGATAGACGAATAACATTTATAACCCACTGAAGCAAAGGAAGGGGAAGCTGAAGAACTTCGCTGAACCAAGCCAGAAACCTCAGGAACTACGCAGACTACTGAAGTAAGTAATATCAATCTTCCTGTTGTTTCAGAAACGCTAAGTAATCAGAACATTCCAAATCACCAGAGTCCGCAGAGAACTATTACTAGCAGTTCAATATCCACTCAGATAGGAAACCTAGGCAACTTCATGGTAGATGAGATGAGGCTCCCTATCTTTAGAGGAGATGGATATGAAGATCCTGATCAGCAATGGTTCCTGTGTGAGGTCGTATGGAACATTAAAAATATTATCGATGAAGTTGTTAAAAGAAACCAGTTTAGCACTACACTGAGAGACTACGCATTGAGTTGGTATATGAAGCTTGTCCAAGGACTTGCGCAACCTAAGCCATTGAATGAGATCAAGAACACGCTGATTGAAGAATTTAAGAAACCTAAGTCAGAGTCACAATGTATTACAGAACTAAAGGAGATCAAGCAGAAGGTAACCGAACCTGTTTGGGAGTTCGACCAGAGATTCAAGACCTTGATAGGAAGACTGAATTTTAAAATTCTAGATGAGTAGAACAAGGAATGGTTCATCGCTTCCCTATTACCACATATCAGAGTTCCCTTGATGCAGTAGAATATTGATTCGCAGGAAGAAGCATTGGAGATCACCATGAATCTTGAATAAACCCTTATGGGATAATCCAACTCAGGTATGAGTCAGATCTTGAGTCAACTAAATAGTTTGTCTCTACAGGTAGAAGACATGAAGAAAGACAAGGGAAAATACAAAAGGGAAGACATATGGTGTGTCAGATGTAGATCAAAAGGTCATGAAAAGGAACACTGCCCTCTATTCAATGAATACTTGGCCTCGGGAGCTTCGATCCCTTTGAAGAAAGTCACATTACCCTGGTGTGAGGTATGCAGGAATCGACACCACCCTGGTGAGTGTTACTATATAAAGAAATACATTCAGACCCCTACAAAATTGTATTGCACATTCTGTAAATCAGTAGGGCATGATGATAGAGATTGTAGAGCTCACAA
The DNA here is from genome assembly GCA_032191745.1 of Picea mariana. Lineage (NCBI taxonomy): Eukaryota > Viridiplantae > Streptophyta > Pinopsida > Pinales > Pinaceae > Picea > Picea mariana. Next base: position 238,082 of record JASDQU010012953.1, on the reverse strand, counting down.
TCTCATGCATGTAAGATCAAGAGACATATAAAAGATTCAAGGTGAAGTACATCAATAAGGAAACAATGTGTAGTATAACTCCCCAGGAAGAGGAAACTTCAACCCTCACGGTGGATACAAAGGATGAGGATGAGAAGGAGGAATGGTCCGAGGCCGAGGACAATTAATCTGTTATAACTGCGCGCAGCCAGGACATCTAGCAAGGGACTGTCAGAACCCTTGTACCACTTGCAGTTATTGTAAATCCTTTGAGCATGTCATTGAGGATTGTCCAGTATTGCTGGCTAAGCTGTAGGAGAAATGAGGACCTCAACAGAACCCACAAATACAATTGATAAAAGCAGAACCCCGCGGAGATGATCCTAGAGTCGGTGTTATTACTCAAGGAGGCGCTGCTACAGGATAGGATAGAGTGACCCAAGGGAAGATTGCATAAGACTCAGGAATAAGAAAAGCTACAGAAAAGACCCATATCTTTGATGCGAAGAAAGAAAGGAAAATATTTGAGGAAGCAAGGAAAGAGTTCAAAGAAGATCAAGGATCTTCATAAAAAAACATGAGTAGAAATAAAATAATATGGAATGCCTCAGGCATTCGATCCGTCTTCTTTACTAGAAGAAGGAAAAGAGGTAAGAAAACTCATGGAATTTCTATTCACTTGTGTTAAGTTAATTTAAGATAAAAGCGTTGTAGAAGAGTTGCATAACTTAATCAGACAATATGATATAGGAAGGATAGACCCCCTACTAAGCAAGGAAGTGCACCAAATCGATAAGAAGAGAAGGAAAAATAAAGAATTATAGTTGAATTCTTAGATAGGAGAATATGATATAGAGTATGTGGTCCTCGACTTAGGGTCGGAGGTCAATGTCATGATGAAGAAAACTTGGGCACTGATGGGAAAACCTAAGCTGATCTATTCCCCTACCAGGATTAGAATGGCTAATCAACAAGATATCATCCCAATTGGACAATTGGAGCATGTCTCTGTGGACATCGACGAAGTTAGAACCTTTGCATATTTTGAGGTAATTGAAATTGTTGATGATAACTGCCCTTACCCTGCATTGCTAGGAATTGATTGGGCCTTTGACAATTCTACTATTTTTTATTTAGATAAAAGGCATATGACATTTGAAAGAGATGGAATTTAGGTCATTTCACCCTTAGATCCAGATGAGGGTCAACAATACGCATAGCCCATCAGAGAAGAAGATCGCACATATGAACTAGAAAACATCTACAAAATGACAGCTAGACAACAGGATTACATCAACCCTATAGCCGATGGGAATCTGAGCTGACGAAGTGACAACACATGCTCATCAGATTTAGAAGAAGCGTTGGAGATTTAGCAGAACCATATATATGAATTATCTACCAGAATATGTGCTAGGTTAATCAGAGAAGTTCGCTGGATTGACAGGACAGTAAGTAATTTACCCACATTTGATGGTCTGAACCCTTTAGAAGCCTTCCTATCAGATTTTGAAACAAGTGTACCAACACAACAAAGATTGTTGGCAATGGCTGAGGCCTTGAAATCCACACCAACAATATGGTGGGGGACGCATAAAATAAATATCACAGACTGGACACAATGCTGAACCTTGATGACAGCGTAGTTCTCAGCACAAGCAGTAAGTTGTGAAGTAAGGTATACTGGTCGAAGTTTCCCAAAGGACCATGAACAAAGCTGTGAAGAGGTTTGGAGTGAAATTCCTCAAGAAAAATGGGTGCACATATTCATTAACATGTTGGACACAACTCCTATCAACTGGTACCTTCAAGCGGAGCTGTGCCTCGTCACTGCAGATTGGGAAGGTATGATTCATAATTTTGTCACCACCTTTGAATTTGAAAGTGAATATCCTTCAGTAGACCAAGCATTGCATATCATGAGATAGAAGGTATTCAAGGAGGCACCCAACCTCCCTATGGAACAAGAAGAGGATGAATAGACTGCGCCTCTCCAGAAATTGCAGAGCTGCTACAACATCGATGTCGATGATGACGATGATCTAAGGAAGGTAAACATCATTGAAACAGAAGGCCAAAGAGATGTGGATGGACCAGGAGTTGAGATACCATTTATTGGTCAGCCAATCAAGATAAAAAAGGCTAATATTGGAACAGAGGAGACACCAAATCTTGCCAATGTCGGAGATTATTGGGATGTTGCTACCATTGACAAGATTACAGAGTTGTTGCACAAATAACAGGACTTGTTTCCAACCAAGTTCACTGATATGAAGGGTATCAAAGGACCTATGGGAGAAATTAGAATACCTTTGAAACCAGGTGTGAAGACAATCAAGCAAAGACCCTACAGATTGAATCCAAAATACAAGGAAAAAGTGAAGATTGAGCTTGACAGAATGCTGAAAGAAGGGATTATTGAACCTGTCGAAGAATCATAGTGGATCAGCCCTATGGTGGTACAAGACAAGAAGACATGATAAATCAAGATATGTGTGGACCTTAGAAAGTTGAATGATTCCTGTTTGCATGACCCTTTCCCTACACCATTCACTGATGAAGTATTAGACAACGTGGGAGGCTAGTAGGTATATTCTTTTACAGATGGATTTTCAGGATACCATCAGATCCAGATTGCTAAGGAGGACCGCCACAAGACCACGTTTTCCACATAATGGGGATCCTACCAATATACAGTGATGCCATTTGGACTAAAGAATGCCCCAACCATCTTTTCCAGGGTGGTGGTCGAAGTGTTCAAAGAATTTTTGCATAAATTTCTAGAAGCATATTTTGATGACTGGACTATGTTTAGTTTGTTGAAAAATCACATTGAATGTCTAAGGCTAATGTTGGATAAATGTAGGCAGTGTCAAATTTATTTGAATTTGAAGAAGTGCATCTTCTTCTCACCATATGGAGTGTTATTAGGCCATATTGTATGCAAGCAGGGCTTGCTGGTTGATCCATCTAAAATTGCATTTATAGTTGATTTTCCATCTCCTACATCAATCAAACAACTGCGCACTGCGCTAGGACATACTGGATATTACAAGAAATTCATTAAAGGCTATTCCCAAATCACAACACCGATGGAGAAGCTGTTGAAGAAGAACTGTTAGTTTGGCTGGACAGACGAATGTTAGCAGAGCTTCGACATGCTGAAACAAAATATGGTCACTGCGCCCATTCTGGTCTTTCCAGATTGGAACAAAGAGTTTCATGTGCACGTCGATGCGTCTTCTATTGCATTGGGAGCACTAATGGAACAACTGGGAGAAGGGGAGATCGAACATCCGTTATATTTTGCTAGTAGGAAGCTATCTACACCAGAGATCAACTACACCACTACAGAAAGAGAAGGACTAGCCATGGTGGACACATTGCAGAAATTATGCCACTACTTGTTGGGAGGACACTTTAAAATGTTTACAGATCACTCTGTGCTGAAATACCTGGTCAACAAGACAATGTTGGGGGGGTGGATATGCATATGGCTTTTTTCTATTTCAAGAATATGATTTTGAAATCATAATTAAGCTGGGAAGAATAAACAAGGGCCCTGACCACCTATCGAGGTTGGAACATGGAGAAGAACCCACCAGTCTGGAGGATACACTGTTGGACGCACAACTGCTCACCATTAGAATCATTGATGACCACTTAACAGACATTATCCAGTTCCTTTCAACAAGAATGGCACTTAGTAAGTTTACGATTCCCCAAAAGAAACAGCTAGTGGTGCACGCTGCAGAATTTTCACTGATAGCTGATCAACTATACAAGATGGGACCTAATGAGATACTAAGGAGATGCGTTATGGAGGCAGAGCGATCATGGATCCTTGCAATCTCATGAAGGCATCGCAGGAGGACATTACACAGGGAAAGAAACTACGTAGAAGGTTCTGCGAGCTGGCCTTTGGTGGCCTACCTTACACAGAGATGCTAATGATTATGCTAGAGCCTGTGATGTGTGCTAGAGAGTTGGGAAACAATCCAGACGAGATGAAATTACATTAGCACCACAGATGACCCTACAACATTTGAAAAATGGTCCATTGACTTCATGGGACCCATAAACCCACCAGGGAAGTGCACAAGAGCAAGTTATATCATTACTGCGACATAATACTTAACCAGATGGGCCGAAGCCAGAGAGTTCAAGGATTGTAGTGCAACTATGACTACACGGTTTATATTCGATGACATAATAACTAGGTTTGGATGCCCCAATATCCTTATGAGCAATCAAGGCACACACTTCATCAATAAGACAGTTGAAGTCCTGACTGAAGAATTTGCAGTCCACCATCATAAGAGTACAACTTACATCTACAAGAAAATGGGATAGTTGAAGCATTCAACACGATCTTGGAGACAACACTGACAACGATTTGCAGTGTGAACAGAGATGACTAGGATTTAAGAGTACCTATAGTACTATGGGCGTATAGAACCACTTGCAAGAAATTAGCAATGCAGACCCCTTTCAAATTGGTTTATGGCCTCGAAGCTGTTGTCCTGATGGAATACTTGGTACCAAGCTTAAGGATTGCTGCGCTTACAAGTATGGATGAGACTGGCATTGTTCAAGAGAGGCTTGCATAGTTGGTTGAACTGGAAGAAGATAGATTCATTGTAGGATTCCACCAATAGGTTCAGAAGGAATGAGAGAAGGCATATCATGACACACACATCAAGAAGAAGGAACTCAAGAAAGGTGATTTAGTATTGATGTATGACAGTAAGTTTATAAAACACCTAGGAAAGTTCAGAACGCATTGGCCTGGACCATATGAGATCGCCTATGTAACAAAGTGGGGAGCTGCACAACTGAAAAAATTGAAGGGAGAATGGAAGGAAGGATTGGTGAATGAGAGTCGACTGAAGTTGTACTATGACAACCAGCTACCTTGCAACTCTTAGTAAAAATAGCAGGAAAAGGGTCTAGGTACCAGGTGCAGTTGAAACTGGGTAACATACACATAAAATATAGTCTGCACAAGGAGGGAGAGGAGGCATAAAGCATAAACCAAGGCTACCCTGCATAGTCCAAAATCAAATAAAAACAAAAGGATCGAATCCAAAGTGCCTCAGGACGAGTCACAGGTGAGTGTTGGGGGCCTGTTGGCCCTTGGTTATGGAAGGAAGCGAAGAACAAGGAAGAAAAGGTAAAAAGAAAACTTTGCGGGAGACACAGCGACTAACACTGAGTCGAAGTGAGAAAAAGAGAAGAGAAGATGGAGTGAAGTATGGAAAATCAATCCGTTGGATGAGAAGATTGAGGATGACAGATTAGAAAGGAAGATGGATCGAGGAAAACTCAACAAGCGAAGAAATCCACCGATAGCACCGCGTAGGAAGAAAGGAAAGACAGGCTGGTGAAGATTGGGAAAAGTGAGTCAAGTTGACCTAGGGTTTTAGACACCTAGGGTTTTGGTATTTAGGGTTTTGGCACCTAAGTTTCGGCCTAAGGCTGTCAGTGAGATATTTTAATGTATAAATAAAGGCCAAGAGGACCTGGGTTGGGTTGTTGTTATTGTTTTTTGATGTGATAGTGTTGATGATCTAGCTACACTATTGAGAAAGATTATTGTAATGTGAGAAAGAAGTGCTGAGAGAGAGAGCCTTCAGATATTGTAATATCTTTAGTTGTGTGTGAAGATCTATCCTGTAGCTGGGTGTACAGGAAAGGGAGAGAAAGAGGGAGAAGAGAGAAGATCTGCTGGTTGAGAGTGCAGACAAGAACTGTAAGCTTTACCTTAATAAATCATAAGCACAGTTCTGTGGACGTAGCCCTAGAGAGAGGGTGAACCACACACATCTGTTGTTATGTGTGTGATTGATGCTTTGATCTCTGTCGTTGTTATGTTGTTCTCTTCTTTATTGTATTAGACCAGATCTATAGTTGTGAGGGATAGATCTGTCTTGTTGAGTGATAGATACATGTTGTGTCGCTACTGTATTAGAGCCACTTGAAATTCCCTTGGTTGTAGAAATCTCTGTCCTGCAACCCCCTCATAGCTGCTTCAGGTGAGACAACATCTGCTTCGCAAGTGCTGCCGAAAGGGCCAGTAGCTTGGGCTTGTTGGTGCGCTCTTGGAGTGAACCTTGGGTCTGCCCCTGTGCCAACAATGACATATCTAAAAATATGCTCCTCCTCATGGTATCTATAGCAAGAAAACTCATATTTTTAAGAGAGGTTGGAGGATCAAACTTAGATATTAGATAAGATAAGAAATCATAAGACAACAAAGTCCCAAAAAACGAGTCTAGAAAAGAACCCGAGAAAGAGTAGCTAATTTCTAGTGCCATAACCCCTTCATATTCTTTATTCAACATGGAAGCAAAAATGGACATAAGGCCATACCAAGGTAATATTGATGCATTGAAATTGAATCATTGGTTCCAACAACTAGAAGTTTATTTCAGTGTTGACCATATAGATGAAGAACAAAAGACATCATTTGTCAAATTGAAGTTAGAGGGCCATGCTTTAACTTGGAGGGAAATCCATGTGGAAACACATATGATGAAGGGTGATTTGCCAGTAAATATGTGGGAGGACTTCAAAACCATCATCATGTCCCAATTATACCCTATCAAGTATGTAGATGACCAATGGATTTGGTGGCACTACTTAAGATAGAGTCAAGGACAAAGTGTACACGAGTATACCAATGAGTTCAAAAATATGAAAATCATGTTGGGTATCTCTCCCAAGAGCCTATATGTACTCCTCAAGTATCTAGGGAGTCTAAATATTTATATATGAAATAAAGTGATTCTTTTTAAGACAAGGACATTAGAAAACAAATGTATACAAGCACAATATTTAGAAAAAATATGCCACAATAAAGGGTATCCAAGTGGTTCCAAGCAGAAACAGTACCAAGAATCTTCCAAGAAAGGGAAGATGACGTGGAAAGGGAGAAAGGATAAGAGGATTATAGAAACTACACAGCAATGCAAGGATCCTAGCAACCATTGCAATATTGATGGATATAGTGAGGAAAGGTGATGGAAACCACATCTAGATTTGAACCCGAAGAACCAAAAGAAGGAAGTAAAGAAAAAGAATCTTATAGACACAAATTTAATCAAGCAAGTCAAAAGTAGCTCCAATGTGGATGAGAATATTTTCTGCACATCGATTTAGAAGGAGGTGAATCTCAGTAGCCTTCATCGCCAATAAGAGAAGGTGATGACCAAACTCTTCCACATAAATATCCAGGTCAAGAAGACCAAGGTAGATTCTCTATTTGACTCTATTTCATAGGATAATATCATATCATTATATGTAGTTAGAAATATTTTATTGGAGGTTCATGATCATCCTATCCCATATCCATTGGGATGGGTAAACAAGGATGCAAAGATCAAGGTAAAACAATGTAAGATTAAATTTGCTATAAGTGATTATTTTATTGATGAAGTGTAATTGGATGTAGTACTCCTTGACACATGTTAATTAGTGTTTGGAATACCCTACATGTATATGAGTGATGAAATCTTCATGCATAGAGCCAACTATTACCGACTCATCAAGGATGAAAATTCCTACATCATCAACACACATAAAGGCAAGTCAAAAATCTCATGGGTAAGGGATAACTAAGCCAAGAAGTTGATTAGTTCCAATAAGAAATATGTTTTACTTTTGTTAAGAGAAAATCAGACTAAAAATGAGTTAATAAGAGTAAAGGTATTGCTATAGGGGTGTACTAAAGAGTATAAACATCATTTGGAGGATTTGTTCTAGGAATACAAAGGAGATTTTGAGGAGCCTAAAGGGATACCACCCAAGAGGGAAGTGGAGCACGAAATAAAATTATTTCTAGATTTCCCATCGCCAAACATTGGGTTGTATATATAGTCTATTCTAGAAGAAAATGAAGTGAAGAAGTAGTTTCAATAGCTACTAGAGTAGGGAATGATTCAACCAAGCAGCTCACCTATCATAATTGTACCAAATAAGGGAAGGATATGGTGAATATGTATTGACTACAGAGAATTGAAGAAGATTACACTAAAAATATCCATGCCCCCTTCCCAAGATTGATGATCTGTTAGATCAGTTGCAACAAGTAAAATATTTCACCAAGTTAGATCCCAAATCGGGATACCACCAAGTATGCGTCAAGGAATAAGACACATGGAAGATTTCCTTCAAGGAAAGGAAATGCTTGTATGAATGGTTGGTCATTCCATTTGGTTTATGTAATGCACCAACTACATTTATGAGATTGAAGAATGATGTATTACACCCATATATAGATTCAAATTATTATAATATATTTGGATGATATACTAGTTTATAGTTCTACTTGGGAGGAGCACATCTCACATCTCATGTAGGTGTTAGAGAGAAGAAGCACCAACTACTAGCTAACCTCAAGAAATGTGTTTTTTCTTAGTATTTGTTGGTTTATTTGGGGTATGTTATTGGTGGAGGGGAACTCAATATTGATCCCAAAAATATGGAGGCCATCATGAAATGGCTAGTTTCTACAAATATCACTGAATTTAGGAGTTTTGTTGGGGAAACAAAGTACTTGAAGAAGTTCATAGCTTAATTTTCAGTGGTAGTTTCACCAATCCACACCATAATAGAGAGTGGGAAGAGTTTCCAAAGTATTTTGATGAGCTAAAAAGAAATATCAATCAAGCACCAGTTCTTGCATTACCAAACTTGAAAAATCCTTTCAAAGTGGAGATAGATGCAAGTAGGTATGCCACAAGAGAATTTTTTATGCAAGGAGAAAGGCATGTATGCTATGATTCTGAAATATTTCATGGGGTAGTTCCCAACTACCCTACCGATGAAAAGGAAATAGATGCCTTGGTTCAATTTTTCAAGAAGTGGAAGCGCTATCTAATGGGAAAGGAGACCATCATCCACATAGATCACTAGCCTCTATAGTATTTGTAGGCCCATGGTAAGCTACAAAAACAAACATTACAAATGGATATGTTTACAAAAATTTCATCTAGTCATAAAGTATAAGAAGGGAAACACAAATAGGTTGGTAGAACACCCACATCCAATCGTTTTACCCATGATGCATTCAAAGAGGCATACCCAGAAGATGTGAACTTCAAGAAGGTATTTCAACAACTATAGGGCCAAGATCATATAGAATAAGGTGATGGAAAGGATGACTATCATTTCTAGTATGGGTTACTCTACAACTTGGAAATATTTGTGTCCCTAAAGGTGAACGACTGCATCTTATCAGAGAAGCTCACACCTCCAAGGTTAGATGACATTTTGGTGTTGGAAAAAAAAATGAAAAATTATAGATGTGTGTGTACTAGCCCATAATGCAAGAATATGTGGCATGATATATTAGAGGATGCATACTTGTTGTATCAAAAAGACTAGTAATAGGAAGCAAGGTCTATACCATCCCTTACTTGTACCCACTCATTCTTTGAAATCATTTCCATTGATTTTGTGGGAGGTTTACTAACAAATAGGAAGGGACATGACTATCTAATTGTGGTAGTTTATAGGTTCAACAAGATGTGCATTTTCATACCTTCTAAAATTACCATCAAAGAAGATGAAGCAACGAACATGTTCTTTGAATAAGTATGGGTGAACTTTGGGATACCGAGGAGAATAATATCAGACATGGATACCATATTTATTAGTACATTTTGGACTATAATGTGGGAGAATATGGACACTAAGTTGAACATGTATACAACATTCCATCCACAAACAGATGGGAAAATATAAGTCATCAATAGAAATTTGGTGGATCTTTTGAGGGGTTAAAATCAAAAGCATCCAAACACCTGGGATGAAAATATGATCTACATACAACACTCTTATAATAGATAAATCCACACTTCTACTAGTGAGTCACCTTTTGAAAATTGATTTGGGTATTTTCGACCTTCATCCTTGGATGTTATATATGGAAAACAAGGAGGAGTGAGGGAGGACCTCACAGGAGATGCATTGTGAGAAGAACAAAATGTTGAGAAGATTAGGAAGATCCATTTACAAGTACATGAGACGCTGAAGAAGTCACAAGAAAAATACAAGGCCAAACATGATCAACATAGTATCAAGAAGTCATTCAAATTGGGAGACATATTCTGGTTACATCTGAACAAGGAAAGACTACAACATCTTGGTAAGAATATCAAGGCTCTTAAGTATGGACCTTTTGAGATATTAGAGAAGGTGGGAGATAGCACCTACAAAATTAGTCTATCCCATGCATATGAATTTACTCATTAATGAATGTGGAGAATATCAAACTCTATGAGCCTTCCATGTTGGATCAAGAGGAGGAGAAGGTCTAAAAGTAATGAACAAAATAAGACCTACAATGCATTTATTCTGATGAGCCTTATATTCTTATGTTCTAATTTTATACCTTCAATAGTAATGAACCGCCATATATTCTTTCATAATCCACTAACAAGGATTTAACCTTTACTAATTTATGATATCCACCATTGATATTAACTGATCAATGGTTGGATTCACTTTGGGTGTAATTGACCCCTCCACCATATAAATTTAAGTATTTGTGTAAATTTTCATAGGAATAGTTTATAACTATTTATCAAGATTAGGAACATTGGTCTAGATCCTTATAGGTCCTAATGACCCCTATTCCCCATTATGATAATTTTAAACCTACACAAATAGAGGAATTCCATGTGTCCTCTCGACATTGCCTCTTCCCACACTAATGTAACATGTAGCTTTTCTTGAGTTTGATCATTGATCATGGATCCGAGAAATATTTCTATGGCCCATATTGTTATTGGGTATAAGGAACCCTTTTTCTAGTTCTCGGGATTATAATTTGCATAAATTGAGTAGTGTCATATGTACCCTTCCTTGATTTGGAATGGATCAATATATAATTTTTCATTTATCTTGGTACTTTTTGGGAGGAAAAATTAGAAGAAAATTGTATAGATAGTTTGAGGCATAAAGAGCGAATTTTGAGGGTCAAAACATTGTTATATTAGCTCCATATCCTACTGATGCTCTTGTACACACTATAATATTTCCAATAGTGGAAAAATCACCTCAATCAAAGTTCATATGCGGAAGCAATGCATGTTAACCTACCTTGTTAACCACCATGGTATGGAGTGGATTCCATGTCAACCCCCATTAATCACACGTGGGTATAGTCATGTGTGGAATTTAAATAATATTATAGAAGGTAAAACACCCTAACACTAATTGAGGTTTGACGCAGGAAAAAAACCCAACCCTAAACCTAGACAACTATCATGATATGTTAAATATTGGGAAACTAGGAAGAGAAGGGGTTCTATTATTTTGGTATTGTTATTGTTACAAAGTTGAGAGTAAGGTCTAGGAGTGGGATATTGAAGCATAATAAATGATATAGAATATTATATATAGTACTCATTTAGCCCACAGTGTCCATGGCTACTCCATAATGAGTTCCCCTTTCTTTGTACTTTCATCTCATGAATGAGAAAAAGAGAGTAGAGCGTAGGGCTCACCTTATAGTTTGGTTTCTCTCATATTGGGTTTCCTAGGTCACATTTTGTGTTCATTTGTGCAAATGTTGTGCTCATTTTCCTGTTTCTTTAATTTTTGTTTCAATTATTTCTATAGTTTTGAGGACTATGCTAGCAATAATAACTATGAGATCTAAGGTAATAAACTACATAACACTATATTTTAGAATCTTGTAAGATATGTTGCGACGAACTATTCTAGTGGAATATCCACAACATTTTATAGATCATATTGGTATTAGATCAATTTTCCTTAGGTTTTTTGTGGGAAGTTGTAGGATCCAAGAATTGGCATAAGAAGGAATTCTCAAAACCCTAACCATGGTAGATGAGTCTAGTTGTAACAACCCTTGGGATGAGGTAGGTGAGAGATTTTTGAAATTGGAATAACAAGTTGTTGATATCTCTTGAAAAATGTCCCTCCTCATGGTGGATTTGGAAAAAATGTTTGGACCATTTTGGAAGGTTGGTGGCTCTAACTCAAAAGTTGGATCCTATGAGAAATAAAGAGATAATGAAGACTCAAAAAAAGAGCCGAAAAAATAGCCAGATAAAGAGAAACCAAGTTATAGTGCCATCACTTCTTCACAATGTTGATTTAAAATGGAAGTGAAAGTGAACATCAAACCATATCAAGGTGATATATATGTTGTTAAGTTGAATCATTGATTGTAGCAATTAGAATTTTATTTCAATGTACATCACATAGAAGAAGAGAAAATTATTTCATTTGCTTGACTAAAACTAAAGGGCCATGCATTATCTTGGTGCGAAATCCATAGAAAAATAGTTAGGATGGAGGGTGGTCCACTAGTAACTAAGTGGGGGAAATTTAAAGCCCTCATCAAGTCCTAGTTCTACCCTATTGAGGATGTAGAGGACAAGTGGATCTATTGGCATCACTTTAGGTAAAGGAAAGGGTAGAGTATGCAATATTCCACCACCGAGTTCAAAAAAATGGTGACTATACTAGGTATATCTCCCAGGAACCCATACATAATACTCAATTATTTAGGGGGTATATATAGTCATTTATGAAAGAAAGTGATTCTCTTAAATTAGATCTATGATAGTTGAAGAGGATTGTGTGCAAGACCAATACCTAGAGAATATAGGAAATAAGAAAGGAAAATCAAGTGGTTTCGGAAAAAAAAAACCACCAAGTTGCTTCGAATGGGTAGTAAGAAGTGGAAGGGACTATTTAATGCCCCTTAATAGGTTCCTTTTCAACTGTAGCTACACCACTTCATGCCATAACAACTAGTGGTAGGAGTTTCTAATGGAGAAAAAATAAATAGAAAGCTTTCAATGATATGAAACAAAAGATTAGTCAAGCACCATTTCTTGCATTTCCTAATTTGAAAATTCCTTTTGAAGTGGATATGGATGTGAGTGGATATTCTATGAGAAAATTCTTGATTTAGGGAGGTAAGAAAATATTCTATCATTCTGAAACGCTTCATACTAGAGTTCTAAACTATCCTACATATGATAAGGAAAACTATTCCCTAGTTGAAGCAGTTAAGAAGTGGAAGGACTATCTAATGGGAAAGGAAATCATTATCCACACTAATTAGCATACACTATAGTATTTGCAGCCCCATGGTAAGCTTCCTCAAACTAGACACTACAAGTGGATTGGGTTTTTGCAAAAATTTCATATAGTCATAAAATATAAGAATAGAAACACTAGTGCACTTCAAATATTAAAACTTTGCGAACTCTTATGCACATGGAACGTTTTACCCATGATGCATAAAAATAAACATACATGGAAGATGAATATTTAAATGAGGTTTTTCAACAACTACAAGGCTAAATTTGTGCAGAAGGTGAAGGTGATGGTAATGATAACTATCATCTCTAGAATTGGTTTCTCTATAATCTAGATAATACCTATGTTTCTAATGGTGAAATATTGCATCTTGTCAAAGAGTCTCACACCTCCAAGGTTGGAGGACATTTTGGTCTTGGAAAGACAATTTCCAACTTATAGAGGTATGTGTATTGGCCTAGAATGCAAGAAGATGTACCTTATTTTATTAGAGAATTCACTTTTTTGTACTAGCAATCCTAGTAACATAACTCAAGGTTTATACCATCCTTGTAGGGTTCCATATGTATTATGTAGAGAAAAAACATAATTGTTATAACAAGTATCAACAAAAATAGAAAAATATAGAGAAAAATGACACAATTGATTCTAGAAATGATATATTTATTATATGGAAAGCTAAGTTCATTTGCCTCTTCGAAGGGGAAACCTCTAGTAGAGTTGAACTCAAATATAAAATGATTCTCAATAAAAAACTCTTCCATGATTTTCTACTCCTATTTATACTATTTCAATCTTCTAGAGAAAATTCTAGAGGAATATATTTCTAGAAACAAAACCTTGTATTAAGCCTTCTTAGATCAGACATGTTCACATTATTACATAGGAATTATTTACCAATGTTGACCTTTATTACATAGAAAAAATATTATTATATCTACTTGATGGGTTATAGATGTTAGGACCCTAACATGTTTTCCCTCTTGAAAAAGGTAGCCATGTCCTTAATGCTAGAGATGAGGAAATTATTGCAGAATGGTAGTTGGCTCACATGTGGCATCCTATGGTGGTGTATCCTTCCACTGAACTAAAAATTTCTTGATTGTGCATTGATGGAGAGGATGCTTGTGGTGGTACAAGATTGCTTGGGGTTGCAACCAAATAGATCCTCCTTCATCCAATTCAAAGAGACATAACTTATAGTGGATATTATAGTGGATATTATAAACCTATAATATCCATCTTATTAACTGTAATATCCCTTTTCAACTAATATCCATCTTATTATCCATTTGTATGGACCTTGTACCATTCTCAAGCATGTGGATCATGTGGCCTATAAGTTATATCTCCCTATCCACTATAATATCCCATATTATAAACCTATAATATCCATCTTATTAACTATAATATCCCTTTTCAACTTTCCTTTCACACATAATTGCATAGGTACTTGACCTTAAAATATCCAAAATCACATTTAGACTGTTTGAGAAAGAGTTTGTACTAAGACAATAAGTGTAATGCTTAATCCACATGGGCTAGATGGGATTTTGAAGTTTTTCTATAGATGAGGATATCATCAAAGAAAACTGATACAAAGTGATGAAGGAAAGGATGAAAGACATGATTCATGAGACTTTGAAAAGTGGAAGGTGCATTACATAGGATGAAATGAATGAATGAGAACTCATAATGTCCCTCATGAGATTGAAAGGAATTTTGGGGAATATAGACATTTTTCATATGTATTTGGTGGTATCCAGAATGTAGATCAAGTTTGGTAAAGTACTAATCACCACTCAGTTCATCCAAGAGGTCATCGATGACAAGAATGGGGAATTTATCTTTGATGGTAATTTAGTTGAGGGATCGAAAATAAGGACACATGTACCATGTGACTTCTTTATTGAGTACCATAAATATAGGGGAAGAATAAAAGATGGTACTAGGATGGATAACACTTGCCGCTAACAATTTCTAAACAATTTTATCAATTTCATTTTTCTGGGCAAAGGGATGATGATAAGGGAGAAATATGGGAGGAACAATGCCAGGGACAAGGGGAATGGAATGATCATGTGTGAGAAGGGAAGGGGAAATTCCTTATGGAGTTTCAAACATAGATTGGTTTCTAGAGAGGAGAGACTAGAGGCTAGGATGAATATTAGGTGAGGGGTTATCAATTGCTTGAATAGAATGGAGTTGGGAAATAATTCCAGAATGACCTTTTTCGAGTAGTTTTTCCATTTGGTCAGAATTGATGATCTCAAGGGATCCTTTGTGATTCCTTGGATATGATAGTGTTGTCCATGCTATTGTAATTTCTTCGTCAATTCTCTAAAATCTATGGTGATCAAGCCTAGTGTGCATAACCATTCAACACTAAGCACAATGTCACAACCACCCATGTCAATAGAAAACAAAATGTGAGATTTCATGTGGTACTAACCAATTTGTAGGTGAACATTTTCATAATTCCTCCCACATTTCATGGAAACTCCATTTGCAATCATACTTTGAAATTTTTTACTACACGGATATAACACATGGTCTCTTGAGAAAAGAGACAATGAACAAAATTATTGGTGCTGCAACTGTCTACACGGATAATGCCTTTCCTATGTTTAATGCAACCAATTAACTTAAGGGTTTGGGGAATGGAAATACTGGTGAGGGAATTCAACAAGAAAAGCAATTCAACTTTGGGTGTATCTGAGGGTGGTGTAGGATCATCTACTTGGGGCAGACCATCAAAATTGGAAAGTTCAGAATCCTCTTTAGAAAAATCCTTAGAAATTTCCATAAAAATAATTTTCTCCTTACACTTGTTCTGCGAAAAAATATTTTTCATCATAGTTATAACAAAGACCCTTAAGTTGGTTTTCAACCATTTTTACCCTAGTTAATTTGTGGATCTTGAGAAGAGTGGAAAGACGAGCGTGATTTGTGGGTCAATAAAAAGGAATAAAGGAAGGTTTTTGGGTTTGGGAAGAGACTACTTGTTGGTATTCCTTGGTGCATTGAGTAGATTCAAGCCAAGTATTGGGGTGATCCATTAGGACATGGGATCAAATGTCATCCTTTAGGCCACTAATAAAGCATTCCCAAAAGAAGGTGTTAGAAATGTCGTTTGTTCAGAAATCTAGTTGCGCAAAAGAGGATATATATTTTTCCACTATACCCTACTATTTTAGCTTGGTCAAACGACCCATATGATGTGTGTCGGTTTCAAAGCATTCATTAAGGTATGAAACAAATTGGGTCCTATTAATGGGCATAATTGACAACTCATCCATGCAAGAGAAACAACCCAGTCTAAGATCCTTAGAGAAGAACCCAAATCATTTGGTATGGTTGTTCCTGATGGGTTTTATGGCTCCATTTTCATAAGGATACTACAAACCAATATTTACAATTATAATTCTAACTAGAAAGAAATTAAAAATATTTACAGTAACTACTTTAAAGACAAAAAAATAACTAATTTATACATATTGTACAAAATTTTGAAAAATCTTGTATAATGAAAATAATAGAACTAAATCTCTGAGAAAAATATGAGTACTATAAAATTTGAAAAAAGAAAATACAATCATATAAAAAGATAGCTATATGAATTCTTACAAAACACTCAAAGCTACAAGCTAGAAGAGAAACATGGAATTAATTCCTATGTTCCCATTTAAACTAAAGCAAGCTGGCTTTGAATATGAGAAAAAGAGAAAGCTAATCAAATTAGGCACAATAATTTGACTAACTTTTAAATAAATGTTTCACATTAAAACCATAAATATAAGCAAACTGCACAAGCTAAAAGAAAAGAATAAAAAAAAGCTATCTTGTCCAAGAGCTTATCAAAATATAATAACTGCATTTACCTTCACATTAAATATGATAATCACCTATCAAGGGACATCTCGTTAGAAGACAAGAGTTATATAATATGGGGTTTTAAAAAAACTTAACAGAGACAAAGTTAAGCAAAGCTTTATGATTTTTCTTTTATGCAAAATTAAAACTATTATAATTATGATTTCATTTTTCCAGTCAAATCGTTAGGTAGAGGGGTCTTTTATCTCACAAACAAGGGGTTTTATATACCAATTTAATGTGGCTTAACCGTAACCTTAAAAATAAATTATTATTATTATTATTTAATATTGATTCCAATTATATTTCAAAATTTAAATGTATAGAAATCTTTAGTTTATAAAAGATATTCCATAAACTAATAAAAACATATATAATCAAATAAATAATTTATTTGACTACTGATAATGACAATCATAATAGTCTAAATGTTACTCCTTTATTTATGCAAGAAGAATCAACATAAGTGAGAATGATGAATTATAAAACTAACCATTTACCATTAAATGACAATTACCAATATAGTTTTCAAATAAAAATCAGAGACACAATCAAGATTTTATTGAAAAATAACTTAAGGAAAAAAAATGAACAATTAAGAATATACTACTGTAAATCATGCATTGAAGACATTTAAACACAAAAACTTACAAAAGTATTGATAGTAATATCCTTTCATTGTTTCCCCATAAGTAAAATTCGTAATATGTTCATCATTCCTCCTCTGGCTGGAAGTGCCTCCATCTCTACTTCTTTGAAGTAAAAAACACAGTTTTACAATAGAAATAACATTGAGAAAAGGAAACACCATTCCTCTATGGTCTATGGAGACTACTGCCCTCCTCATTGTGTTCTTCAGTCATGTATTTATGCAAAAATATGATGAGGGTGAATTGAAGCCAATTCCGCCCAATAAAAAATTGTGAAACAACTTTCAATCTCATTTTAGTGGATCTGGATTGTAAAAATCACTCCAAATCTGATACAATCATCTAGATGCATCACAAATTGATTTCCTTGTTGGTTGGACGGTTGTAACTGGTGAATCTGGGAAAACCAAGATTAAAAAACCAACGTTATCTCCCACACTGTTCTGTGAGAAATCCTTTCGTGTGGAACCTAAATAAAGACCTTCTATACAAAACCTATGTCTTGGATTTTTCGAATTCGTATTCTTCTTCTCAGAAATCATTCCTGAAGTATGTTGTCTGCTATTTGATTAATTTCGGGCTGAAACTTCACAAGTGTGGTCTTCATCCTCTCACGATCCAACAACACATCACTTTAGTTAGGTTTGATAAAAGTTATGTGGTTTCATAATCTCCGATTATGTAGCTACTCTAAATAAATGAAATTCACAACTAATTTTAAAACAAATGCAACAATAAAATCAAACAAATCAATCTAAGACTCATTCCTTTAAAAAATGTTTTCTCACCAATCATATATGTACACATAAGAAAAAACTTCAAACATGGAAAAATTAAAAATGGACATCATGATTTAGAACTGGTAACGTTTTGCAAGTCCAAGGTAACAATGACATTTACTCCCAAGGACTGAATAACCACGTGACCTTTAGCAATTTTTAACTTCTCATTTATTTGGGCAACTTCTAGTTCATGTTGTTCAATTAATGATTTGTTTTGTTTCCTTAGGTGATGGAAGAAGAAGTCACATAGCTTAATAAGGAACAAAATGCATTGAAAGGATAGAACACAATGTAAAGTTGTTGAACCTTCTCATCATGACAAATGAAATGGGCCATCATGGTTTCAATAGGAATCAATTTGACAAGAAATATTAATGTACTTCGGTTTTGAATTTTTGATCTCTCAGGTAAAGGTATAACATAATGGACATGGAGACATGTAGGACGATTCCCATTTGATGCAGGAGCATCGCCAACACATCAAGGGAGCCAACGCGGAGGCGAAAGGACAGCTGGACAGTGCCAGCACAAATTTTGAAAGCACTTTGGGATTGTTGCGCAAATCTTAAATGAGCCATTAAGATGAGGCGCACTTGTATATTGTAAATGGACCTTGAGCGGATAGCTCTCGTCCTTAGTAGATAGACGACATTTAAAATAGTTAATGCAGGTAGATAGAAATTTAATTTTAGATTTGATAGCTTTAGAGCGCAAGAGGGAAACGGGATATAGACACCCTCATTGTGCATTGTAACATTATCCAGGAAGAGCATAGGAGAAGCAGAGAACTGTATGAAGAACACCCATGTACAGGCATTTGAATTAATAGAAGAAAGCTTTGATTCAAATCCACGGTTTGTGTTGTTCTCTGTGTATTGATGTTGATATGCTCATGAATGTTTGCTTCCAGTTATACATTGTTTTTATATGCTGTGTATGTGATTTCATGTATGAATTGAAGTCTGAGAGGGAGATGGAATGAATTTCAATTGTTTCTCTATTTGAGCCAGAGAATTCCTGCAAGGAGTGCAGTCGAAGTGTTCGCAAGGAGTGCGTTGACAGAGGGTTCAGATAGAGATAGCTTTTGTTCTCATTCACCCAAGAGTGAAAGGGGGCTACAGGAGCCGTGCAAGGAGTGTGCAGGCTAAGCTAAGACTCAGAGTTGCGATTTTGAGCAAAGGAATTAAGACTACTGCTGCAAGGAGTGCGTAGAGTCGAAAGATTTCAACACTTAGACGTTGGTGAAGGTTTGCCACAAGGAGTGCGTGAAAGAAGTTTCCTGAAGGACTTGAGGTCATGGGGAAAAGCTCAGGAAGGATAGAGTCTTTGAATTCGTTGAAGGATTGCACAGGGAAGTTGTGGTTGAAGTGTTCAAGCAAGCGCTATAAGTTTGCGCGCAGGTGAACAAGTCTTCATGGAGGAAGTACTTGATTCATTTCACAAAATTCATCAAGAAGGAACGGACGGTCGGAATTCCCTAAGGAGAATTCACGAATCACCATAAGCCGTTATATCTTGGAAAGGTGCAGGGAAGATACGGTGACATATTCCCAAAGGGTTCGAAGCTCAGGAGGGGCAGAGCCATTAATCAGGACCACGAGGGTCGTTGGATTCACACGCATATCGTGGATTGGGGTTTCGTGAGTTGAAGCTCCAAATTATTGCAACAGGAATCGCGATATCGCGATACGCGATATCCCGACAGTCAAAGGGCAGTGTGCATGGGGCCACAACGGAGCCGGCAAGTGGAGGATAGGTGGCACACCATATTGGAGTTCGGGAAAAGTAAAGTCCTTAAACCATTGACATCAGGATTCGTGATCCCGCGAACCCCGAAATCCCGATAGAAGTGATGGGAAGTGGAAAAGTCAACTTGCACGTGTGCATCGGAGTTTCGGTGTATCGGGTATCGGGAGTCGGTAAGACGAGTTGCTTGGTATCGCTAGTAGCAAAACTGCGATAGAGCAGAAGTCTCGACGGGGTAAAGATAAGGTCAACGTTGACTGAGGTATCGGGTCTCGGCGATCCGAGAGTGTAGCGTTCAACCTTTGAACTTGCAAAGTCGCGAAGTCTAATTCCTCGATAAGCAAAGAAAGGGGATCGAGCGATAGTTCTGTGGGTGCGAATTTCCTGATAGGGAAATAGAAGGACCAGTTAGTGTTCTTTGGGCCGAAGAAAGAGAAGATCCTGTTAGTGGGCATACTCGAGGGTGCGGCTGCGTCAGGTTTGGTATCAGAGCCCAGAAAGACTCTTTTCTTTCTGTAGCAGAGAAGGAGATAATTTCACCATGCCGCCAAGGAGAGAAAGGCAATCACCTGATCCAGAGGATAGGGAAATCCCAAGGAGAATGGGTAGACAGATAGCAAATCCAGAAATGGAGAGACAAATGCGTGATCTCCGAGCTAGACTCAAGGACATGGAGACAGTGCAGAGACTCACAGTTGGTGCTGGGGATCTTAGTGATTCCGAAGATAAATTGAGGCTGAACATGAAGAGGAAGTTGCAGCTGAAGATGCCACAAGCGAGCGCTTGATCAAAGCCATTGCAAGGATGGGTGAAAGGGTGAAGATGGACATTCCAGTTTATGAAGGGAATCTGGATGCAGAAGAGCTTCTAGATTGGATTAGAGCTCTCGACACCTACTTTGACTATGAAGAAGTCGAAGAGGACAAGAAGGTTAGGCATGCTATCATGAGACTAAAAGGACATGCAGCATTGTGGTGGGATGAACTACAAGCTGGCAGATACTGCAAGGGAAAGCAGAAGATCAAGAGCTGGGATAGGATGATCGCAAAGATGAAGGTGAAATTCATCCCTAGAGATTATCAAATTACTTTATTCAGGAGAATGCAGAACCTGAGACAGAGGCTGATGACAATGAAAGAATACACTGAGGAATTCTATCGACTGAACATTAGAGCAGGTCATCGGGAGAGCGATGATGAAAAAGTTTCCAGATACATGAATGGCCTGAGATATGATATCCAGGATGAGATGAGCATGGTAACCATCTGAATGGTGGAAGATGCTTATCAAATGGCTCTGAAAGCTGAGGAGAAGCTGAGCCGAAAACAAGGTCAGAGGGGCCGAGGTAGAAGTCATCCCAGAGGCAAAGCAGTTGCCCAGGACAAATACTAGAAGCCCAAGGAGGAATGGAAGAAACCTCAGGCTCGTGCAGAGAGAGGTGAAACCTCACAGCGGGGGCCATATGTTGAGCAAAGAGGGCAGTATAATGAGCAGATAGGAGATTATGCTGACACCAATGCTTTTCCTCGTACTAGAGGCAGAGGAAGAGGAAGAGGTGGAGTAATCACATGCTTCACATGCGGAAAGAATGGGCACAAGTCTTACGAGTGTCCAGATAAAAAGAAGGAGACAGGAGAAGCTCACATCACCGAGGCGCAGAGAAGAGATGTTGAGGTAGAAGATGCTGAAGGTGGAAGATTGCTAATGATGCGAAAAGCTCTTTTGACACCTGAGAAAAAGGTGGAGAGTTCAGTCCAGAGGAGCATATTATTCCGGACTGCTTGCAAGACCAAGGACAGGGTGTGCAAGGTTATTGTAGACAATGGAAGCACTGATAATCTCATTTCAAACGAGATGGTGGAAAAGCTGGAGCTAGAGACGATTGATCATCCAAGCCCGTACATAATTTCTTGGTTACAGAAAGGACACCAGGTAGCTGTTACTAAACAATGCTGGGTTGAATTCAAGATAGGAGGATATAATGATAAGATCTTATGTGATGTTATTCCCATGGATGTTTGTCATCGATTGTTGGGTAGACCATGGCAATATGACAAGAATGTGATTCATGATGGGAGAATGAACACATATACCCTAGNGTGAAGCCGGAGGTAAGCAACACTGTACTTCTCATGAGTGGGAAGGAACTTCTTACAGAGGTTAAGAAGAAAGAAGATCCACAATTCTTTGTGGTCAGGAAGCCGAGGATTGTTTTGACTAGCACGAGAGTGGATGATTTACTGGATGAAGTTCAGGAACTGCTAGAAGATTTTGCTGACATTATAGTGGACGAACTACCTCATTCGTTGCCACTGATAAGGAGTGTGAGTCACCATATTGACCTCATACTAGGGGCCAGTTTGTCGAACAAAGTCGCGTACATATCGACACTGCAAGAAAATGAAGAAGTTAAAAGGCAAGTCCAGGAGTTGTTGGACAAAGGTTTAGTTAGGGAAAGCTTGAGTCTGTGTGTTGTTCCAACAATACTCAATCCGAAGAAAGACAGAGGCTGGAGGATGTGTACCGACTCAAGGGCGATCAACAAAATAACCATCAGGTATAGGTTTCCATTGCCAAGAATGGATGATCTGATGGATTGCTTGAGCGGAGAAAAATATTTTTCAAAGATCGATTTGAAAAGTGGATATCATCAGATTCACATGAGAGAAGGCGATGAGTGGAAGACAGCCTTCAAAACAAACGAAGGATTGTATGAATGGCTAGTCATGCCATTAGGCTTGACAAATGCGCCAAGTACCTTCATGAGGTTGATGAACGAAGTCCTGAGGGAGTTCATCGGGAAATTTGTCATTGTGTATTTGGATGACATACTGATTTTCAGTAAATCAGTGGCAGAGCACTTGAAGCATTTGGCTACAGTGATGCAGAAACTATAGCAGGAGAAGTTGTTGATTAATATGAAGAAGTCCTCATTCATGAAGACATAACTCATTTATTTGGGATTTGTTATTTTGGAAAATGAGTTGAGGATGGATCCGAATAAGGTGGAAGTGATCAAGAATTGGCCATCACCAAGGAATGTATTTGAGGTGAGAAGTTTCCATGGGTTAGCTAGTTTCTACCGAAAATTCATCAGGAGTTTCAGTGGAATTAGCGCAGTGATGATGGATACAGTGAAGGAGCGGCATAAGTATTTTCACTGGACAGAAGAAGCTGAAAATAGTTTCAATCTGTTGAAAAGGAAGATCACGGAACAATTGGTTTTGGTGTTACCGGATTTCCAGAAAACATTTAAGGTGAAATGCGATGCAAGCAGATTTGCAATCGGGGCAGTCTTAAGTCAAGAAGACAGACCAATTGCATACTTCAGCGAGAAGTTGAATGAAGCAAAATTGAAATACTCCATGTATGATAAAGAATTCTATGTTATCATACAGGCATTGAAAAAATGGAGGCATTACTGAATCCCGAAAGAATTTGTTTTGTATAGTGACAATCATGCACTGTAGTTTGTGACTCAACAGGAGAAGTTGAATCAGAAACATGCCAAATGGGTAGAGTATATGCATAATTTCACATTTGTGATTAAACACATTTCGGGTACTGCTAACAAAGTGGCGGATGCTTTGAGCAGGAAATGTTTGTTGTTGCAGGAGTTCCGAGTCAAGACGTTAGGCTTTGATGATCTCAGGGACATGTATGCAGCTGATCAGGATTTCAAGGTAGCGTATGAAGAAGCTAAGAATCCAGTTCTTAGAGATAGAATCCCTTGGATAGAATACATGATCCAGGAAGGATTGATGTTCAGAGGCAATCAACTATGTATTCCGAAATGCTCCATGAGGGAGAATCTGTTGAAGGAGAAACACAGTGGAGGATTGGCAAGACATTTCGGTCATGACAAAATGTTCGTGAAATTGAATGAGTCATATTTTTGGCCAGGAATGCGAGAAGATGTCAAAAGATTTGTAGACAGATGCAGAATTTGCCAGCATTCGAAGGGAAGAAAGCAGAATGCGGGTTTTTATCAACCGTTGCGCATACCAGAAAGGTCGTGGGATGCGATAAGAATGGATTTTGTATTGGGGTTGCCAAGGACATAAAGAGGTGTTGATTCAATCTTTGTGGTAGTGAATAGGTTTTCTAATATGGCACACTTCATCCCATGTCAGAAGACCAGTGATGCAACTCACATTGCAAATCTGTTCTTCAAAGAGGTCATTCGAATTCATGGGTTGCTGAAAAGTATAGTTTCATACAGAGACATGAAGTTCATAGGGCATTTTTAGAGGACCTTATGGAAGAATCTGGGGACTAATTTGGCATTTAGTTCAGCTTATCATCCTCAGATGGATAGACAAACAAAAGTGGTCAACAGAAGTCTAGGAGACTTGCTAAGAATCTTGGTGACAGAGCACCACGGCCAGTGGGACAACATATTGCCACAGGCAGAGTTTGCGTATAATGACTCAATGAATAGGATCACAGGAAAGAGTCCATTTCAAATTGTATATGGCATGCAACTGAGGGGAGTTTTTGAACTACGAGATTCATAACAGATGGCGACTAGGAGCGCTAGTGCAGAAGAATTCGCTGAGGCGATGAAAGAACTTCACAGCCAGGTGAAGCAACGACTACAGAGTTCAAGCCAAGAGTATAAACACAGAGCCAATCAGCGAAAGAGACAACTCCAGTTCGAGGTTGGTGATCTGGTTCTGGCACATTTGAGGAAGGAAAGGTTCCTGAGAAGAACATACAATAAATTGAAGATGAAGAAAATCAGGCCATGCAAGGTCTTGAGAAAGTTTGGGGACAATGCTTATGAGATTGAACTACCCGATGGGATCGGAATATCTCCAATATTCAATGTCTTGGATTTGTACCCATACAAAGCTGACGAAACAGAGACTGGAGATGAGCAGCCAGTGATCCATTGGAAGAAGCAAATGCCATTTGTAGAGAAGACATAGATGGAATGCATACTGGACAAGAGAGTGAGTAAGAGGACCAGGCGAAAAAAATATTTTGAGTATCTGGTCAAGTGGAAGAACCATCCAGTTGAAGATGCCAGTTGAGAGACTGAAGCAGAAATATAGAAGCATGGACAGACCGTGCAGGAGCTCATGGATAGGATCCCATGAAAGTTTTCAAGCGAGGGAGTATGATGCAGGAGCATCGCCAACACATCAAGCGAGCCAGCGCGGAGGCGAAAGGATAGCTGGACAGTGCCAACACAAATTTTGAAAGCACTTTGGGATTGTTGTGCAAGTCTTAAATGAGCCATTAAGATGAGGCACACTTGTATATTGTAAATGGACCTTGTGCGGATAGCTCTCGTCCTTAGTAGATAGACGACATTTAAAATAGTTAATGCGGGTAGATAGAAATTTAATTCTAGATTTGATAGCCTTAGAGCGCAAGAGGGAAACGGGATATAGACACCCTCATTGTGCATTGTAAAATTATCCAGGAAGAGCATAGGAGAAGTAGATAACTATATGAAGAACACCCATGTACAGACATTTGAATTAATAGAAGAAAGCTTTGATTCAAATCCATGGTTTGTGTTGTTCTCTGTGTATTGATGTTGATATGCTCATGAATGTTTTCTTCCAGTTATACATTGCTTTTATATGCTGTGTATGTGATTTCATGTATGAATTGATGTCTGAGAGGAAGATGGAATGAGTTTCAATTGTTTCTCTATTTGAGCCAGAGAATTCCTGCAAGGAGTGCAGTCGAAGTGTCCGCAAGGAGTGCGTTGACAGAGGGTTCAGATAGAGATAGCTTTTGTTCTCATTCACCCAAGAGTGAAAGGGTGTTACAGGAGTCGTGCAAGGAGTGCGCAGGCTAAGCTAAGACTCAGAGTTGTGATTCTGAGCAAAGGAATTAAGACTGCTGCTGCAAGGAGTGTGCAGAGTCGAAAGATTTCAACACTTAGACGTTGCTGAAGGTTTGCCACAAGGAGTGCGTGCAAGAAGTTTCCTGAAGGAATTGAGGTCATGGGGAAAATCTCAGGAAGGATAGAGTCTTCGAATTAGTTGAAGGATTGCATAGGTAAGTTGTGGTTGAAGTGTTCAAGTAGGCGCTATAAGTTTGCGTGCAGGTGAACAAGTCTTTGTGGAGGAAGTACTTGATTCGTTTTGAAAAATTCATCAGGAAGGAACAGACGGTCGGAATTCCCCAAGGAGAATTCGTGAATCACCGTAAGCCATTAGATCTTGGAAAGGTGCAGGGAAGATACGACGACGTATTCCCAAAGGGTTCCAAGATTAGGAGGGGTGGAGCCATTGATCAGGACCACGAGGGTCATTGGATTCACACACATATCGTGGATCGGGGTTTCGTGAGTTGAAGCTTAAAATTATTGCAACAAGAATCGCGATATCGCAATACACGATATCCCGATAGTCAAAGGGCAGTGTGCGTGGGGCCACAGGGAAGACAACAAGTGGAGGACAGGCGGCACACTGTATTGGAGTTCGGGAAAAGTAAAGTCCTAAAACCATTGACATCAGGATTTGCGATCCCGCGAACCCCGAAATCCCAATAGAAGTGACAGGAAGTGGAAAAGTCAACTCGCACGTGTGCATCAGAGTTTCGGTGTATCGGGTATCGGGAGTCGGTAAGACGATTTGCTTGGTATCACGAGTAGCGAAACCGTGATAGAGCAGAAGTCCCGACGGGGTAAAGATAAGGTCATAGTTGACTGAGGTATCATGTCTCGGCGATCCGAGAGTGTAGCATTTGACCTTTGAACTTGCGAAGTCGCGAAGTTCGATTCCTCGATAAGAAAATAAAGGGGATCGAGCGATAGTTCTGTGGGTGAAGATTTCCCGATAGGGAAATAGAAGGACCAGTTAGTGTTCTTCGGGCCGAAGAAAGAGAAGATCCTGTGAGCGGGCGTACCTGAGGGTGCGGCTGTGTCACCATTAATTTTCATAATTCTAGACGTTAAAACTATGATGAAACATTGAATCCACTCCCAACACAATGCCACAATGCTAATAATGTCTTTTCATAGAAACATATGGAATTTTTGGTTACCTAACATAACTTTTAATCACAAAGAGGTTTGATAAAACATATGTATACATGTGAATAAAAGTAAACCTAATGATCAATGCATGGAATGTCTTTGGACACAGGTTATATCCATAATCTCATAGAGTAATGGGGTTTAAATGAGGATATAATATACCACTACCTTATTTGACCATGCATATTTTTATTAAATTCATCAAAATAGTCCTTAACCAAACATGGACACCCATATGCTAGTTAATTCAAACGATAATCACAACCTCAACAATATTGTGAATATTGTGATGAAATTATAATCAGAATACTGACTAGATGTCGAGGTCTAGATGAGAGACAAATCATGTCAATAAATTATCATCTAGGAGCTCATAAACAATTTGGAAAAACGAGAATGAATATGTGACGAGATAACATAGAAAACCATTCTTGAATTTGAAACAATATCAACATTTCACCAACTTAAAATCAAGTGTAAGAGCTTAGGTTGTGATGCCATTAACCATAATTTCATTCGATAATAGAATTAGACTTTGTCATAAATCACATTTATAAGTATCTGAAATGATTTAATTGCCATGACATGATGAATAATACTTCGAGATGTGAAAATGATCCTCATAATCAAATTTGAATTTAATGCTTTCCATCATGAAATTCAAAGCGATAAACGATTGAAATATTCAAAATAATGATGAATATAAGGAGTTGATTATAAAGGACCCTTCAATGAATAACCAATTCAAAAAGATATGAAAATACCCAGTTGAAACAATCAAATTGATCATTTAAGAATTATTTCCTATGCATAACCAAAAACATCAAAAGATAAAGAAATAATATGAAATATTCCATCCTTCGATATTATTTGTTGACTACTTTCCCTGGATCTAGAAATGATGAAAGGTCAAGACTTTGGAGAATAATCTAATGATAAGTCTTAAAAATAAAACATTCACATGGGACCCCTTTAATTTTAGAAAAAATGGAAGGGACTTGTTGCGAGGCCAAGAGGTCCAAGCAATATACTCTCAGTGTGATTTTTTATGCCATTTCCATCATTTTCAGAATTTAGGATCCAAATAAAGAACACCGATTACAAAGTTTGGAAAAATCATTATTAATGCCATGCAAGGAGAAATAATGTTCCATTTGAGTGACCCATCCCATGGGATTTGAGCCATCAATTTTATTCACTTCAACTTTGGGAGGACAAAGTTCATGATGAAGGGGGTTGGAATGAAAGGCCATGATATGGGAGGAGTCAATTCCTTCAGGGTGTGAAGGTTGGCCAGAGGAGGTAGGGCCCTAGAATTGGCTCATCCATTGTTTTATCTGTGTAAAATCAATTTTCACCTTGAGAGAGAAGTTTTCAACTTTGAAAGTGAGGGAAGCAACTTTAGAAGTGATGCTATGGATGTCAGTCTTGTTTTGGTTTATTTCCATTTGCAAATAATGAGGGTGGTGTCAAGAAATTGGCTGTAGGTTTGGGCCATTTGGGAGGTAAGAAGACAAAAAGTGGCTAGGTGGGTTAGAAAAAAATGAGGTTATGGGTGAGGGGTACTATCACGATCAATGAAAATAGATGAATCCAATGGAATAGGTCCCAAATAAGGGTGTTAGAGAAGGTGGACCATAGAATTTTTTTTTTATAAATGATAGAGACCATCGTGATCACGACGAAGAGAGGAATCCAATGAGATAGGTCCCTAACAAGGGTGTTAGGGAGGGTGGGTGGGACCATGGAAAAAAATTGTTATGAGTGATACGTACCACTATGATTAGGGTGAAGAGAGGAATCCAGTGGGATAGGTCACAAATAAGGGCATTGATCATAACACTATATTTTTTTTCTCATACAAAGTTATACTCTAGTCTGAATAATATTGTAGTGACCAAATGTCAAAATTTTTAGTAGTTAAAATTGTGTAGTAATTTTTCAACTTGGATGTAGGAGGTAGGGTTGCATTGTAGAATTTACCCTCGGCGTTTTTTCAATTATATTTAGGAAGCAAGGGTTAGGGTTTTTAGGGTTCTTACAGACAAGGGTTTTTCCTTTGTTATAGCTCTAATATACCAGTATGGTCCAACATTAGAACTTGGCCCAATATCTCAAGGAACCAACTAAGGAGGCTTAATCTTATCCTTATTTGTACTACCCAATTACCCAAGTATGTGAGAGTAGTCTTCTTGAGTGTTGTTATTGGTGCCACTGTAGTAGTTAGGTGGTCGTTAAGCTTATTTATAGTTGGCTTGAGGAGACGTATGGGACTCCCTATATACTTGAGGGTATGTGGGAGTAAATGGTCATGTACATGTGTTGTCTAATGTGGTACTACTCGAAGGGGTACCAGTAGGGGATACAAAGGTTTCTAACAAGGTAAAAAAATATGTTTCGAGTTGTTGCACATATGTTGTCATTGATGTCAAAGTGTTCATGGACATGGTCAGTTACAATGCAATAACAAAGAAGGATGAAAGAAACAATGTGAAGAATGATCGAAGGATGAAAGGATCAATGGCACAGAAGAAGATCAATGGCTAGGACTTGATTACAGGTATCATCAGTCGGTGAATAAATTATTGGCGATAACAAATAACTACAGCGAGATCGACAGGGGGATGACCTACGATGGAATTCAGAAGTGAAGTACAATGAAGAAAAAATCAACAAAGTAGATTGCAACAGATTTACTTGTCTGTGATTGTGAAGTGGAGCGATGGATATTGGTGCTACAATGCAATGAAATATATGCAATGACTACATGGTCCCTTGTGCTAGTGCGGCGAATGGTGCAATGGAGTGTGATGAAAAAAATTCAGTTTCTTGTCAATGGCGTAGAAGAAAAACTGCAGGGTGCCTTGAGCTAGTGCGAAAAACGATGCAGTGGAATGCGAAGAAACAAGTGGAATTTCAACAGTTAAGTAAGTGGGTCACCAAGGAATGCTCATAATCTGGTGGGGTGAGTGGGTGAGTACACTGTGGGGAAAGTGCGACAAGTTGAAGACTTGTGACTTGAATTTTTCACTCCTATTATATCTACACATTGGACGTTATGTAAACCATAATGTAAATGGTTGTGTCAATTTTGATGAGATACAATATTTGTTCACATAAATGATCTTTCGCTAATATTTGAAAGGATCAACAATGTTCCTTCAACGTTTTCGTAAAACAAGGAATATTTGGTCCATTTGATTTAGTGAAACAATGTCCAATTGTAACTGAACAAGAAATATTCTTAATTTAGACATAAGTATGTCCACATATAACTAAATGGACTTTGAAGTGGTCAATACATGTCCACAATATAACTATTATGGGTCCACATACTTAATATAGAAAGAGGTGTGTCCAGATATAACTAATTGGAATTTGATCTGCTCTGATACATCCATAATACAACTCTTATGAATCCACATACAGTTAGGTCTAACTCAGGAAAATAAAGATTTATATGTGCAAGAATTTTTTTAAGATGAATAAAAGGAGGAAGAGTGGCATAGGGGAGAGTATCGGTGTCCTCATCATTTTTAATAGGTTGGTGCCTGAGAGGATTGGTGTCCTCATCATGTAATGAACCACCTGTTCGTCACGACATCAACCTCTCATAACAAGTGCAAATATATATATATATATATATATATATATATTTGTGTGTGCATGTGTACAAGGGTAATAAAGATATTATACTCTGTGTTGCGACATGACGACGAACATGATGCATGCAACTGCAACAACAACATAACGACCTTAGACGCACATCAAGCATCTGGAAGCAATGAATGACAATCAACTGACAAAAATAAGACTGACTACCCACCCGTCCTACCCTGTAATGGTTAGGACCTCTAGGACACATAAGCAATTCTCAAGCCCAGGTTCCCATTGATTTTGACCATTTAAGGTCTCAAGGTTGGCGACTATTCTGAGGAACAAGGAGGTGTCTACATCTCGCCCGACACAAGCAGACCAAGAAATTACATGTTTACAACCAAGTACAACAATAATTAAATGAATGACCACACCCTCTACGGGAAGTGCTAGTAAAAAAAACGACGCCGTCAACAACCAACCATAGTTAAGGCTGAAGGGTCAATATCTATGATTCAAGAGCGTTAATGACGGGTCAGTTAATCAGTCTAAATCCGCTACTAGTCAATGATCTGGCAATTCTAAATTGACCTTAAAAGCAACAAGCTAGCAAGTAAAAACCATGATTGGGCCTTAACTACCAATATCCAATCATATCCATATATCCAATTATATCCAATTATATCCATAAATGTAATGAGATCAATTACATGAACCATTATTAAGAACTTGATTAAGAGGAAAAACATCACTCCAAAAGGGATAGTCCTAGTTAAAACATGATTATACCTAAAAGAATTAAATAAATGTTTGTAAACACAAGCATCCGTATGATTCTAGTTACATCATCCAAAATGAGTTTAAGGAGAGGAAGGAAGCATGGAGTTTAAAGAGCTGGAAATAAAAGAATCCACTTCAAGGGAAAAATTTTAGTGTAACTTATTTTAAATAAGAGGATCTTCATTACAATCAACATTGAGTGAGTAGTGTATCAAATATTACCAAAATTTGATACAAAAAGTCATAACATTAGATAAAAACTTAAGAATAACATTAATAAAATAACTAGCCCTTAATCACAATCAACATTGGAATTGATACAATAAAAACTTAAGAATAAAATTAAATAAATAATCAACCTTTAATTACTATACATGATCACTTTCATTCCTCATTCTATAAATTGAATCCTATTCTTACATCTTCCTCTAATTGTCATAATTTCCTCTCTTACTATGGAAAATAAGGCACCAAAATAATTAATGATTTATTAAAAATATAAGGATTCTCTCAATTAAAGTGCTCAAATTAATTTCTGAAATTCGTTGTCTTAATTGAAGTGCTCAATGCCAGGTGAAACCATAGGAAATCTTTTATCTTTTCAATAAAATCAAGGCAAATCGACCCTGTTAAAGGCAATTACCAAAACTCCACCTGCCATTCACATGGCCTCTGACATAAGGCGCTACCTTCCACCGAATTCAACTGTTATACGCAATACTTGCTAACAGGCAAGATGCACCGGTGTATAGATTTTGTCCCATTTAGCAAGGCGCACAGGTGTAAAGATTTTTTCTAAATGTTTAGGATTCACAATATAAATTTACTTCCCTTTAATAAATTACAACAAACTAACAGTCATTTCAAGCAGCCATTTCAATCTGTCAATTAGTAAATTCTTCCATTTCACCCATCAATAATAGATTACTGCCATTCCACTGTCATTTAGGATTTGATGCTAGCACCACTGTCAAAAGTAATTTTGGTTATTATTAAAAAAGGGGTTCTACCTTCACAGGACGTCACGCTCTTCAGTAAAGGTTCGTTGTTGGAGCCATGGGTTACGATCTCTAATTATGTGATCGAGGTCCAGGCTTAAATCGACACACAGGGACTGAGAAGCAAAAGACCACCAGTTTCAAGGCATCACCAACACACATAAAAAGCCTGAGCCAGGGAAGAGCGCACGGGCCCATTATCTTTTCACTATGCGCCAAGCTAAAAATGAAAGGATAGTGCGTATAAACAAGTGAGAATGAAATGGAGAATGAAATTGACAACACTAAAAGCTTATTATCATCTGGGTTGAGTTGAGCATGAAGCCTGTGACTGGTGTCCATCAGGGGTGATTTTAAGAACCCCCCCTAAATTTATATGTATAATAAATGGGCGAATCCCCATGATACATAGGAAAAATTGAAGGCTATTTTATCAATAATATAAAATGTATATATAATTTTTTGGCAAATATTTTAGTCAATTATATAATCTTGTAAAATATTGGCGAATATTTCACTGAATTATAAAATATTGTAAAATATTGGCGAATCTTTCACTGAATTATAAAATCTTGTAAAATATTGGTGAGTGGTGTTGGGTAAACAAATGGACTTCACACAAAATTTCACCACATCTACTACAGTAAAATCGACCAAAATTGACAAAGAGCATTTTGTATAGGCCAATTGCAAAATGTGTTTCAATCTACAAATGGAGTTCACAACATTGTCAACATTCACTACATCTGCTACAATAAAGTCAACCAACATCAACATTCACTACATCTACTACAATAAAGTCAACCAACATTTCACCCAACATCAACATTCACTACATCTACTACAATAAAGTCAACCAACATTTCAGTACATCTGTTATACTTCAACAAATAATAGTTTTCATAGGCCAATTAAACAAAAGGTGTTTCCATCTACAAATGGACTTATCACAAAATTTCACCACATCTTCTACATGGGCCAATTAAACAACAAGTGTTTCAATCTACAAATGGACTTCACATAACATTTCACCATGTCTGCTACAATAAAGTTAACCAAAA
>JASDQU010012953.1:191888-204430 GCA_032191745.1 Picea mariana | reverse complement strand
CTAGAGTTTTAAGATAATATTTGAAAAGAAATTATGGGCAATGTTTGTTTATAAGTTATAGTTAGTTTAAATTCATTTTTTATTTTATTGTTCTAGACTTTGTTTTATTCACAATTTTTATGTTATTAATTTAGGTTTCTTTTTGTTTCACGGGTTTCTATTATCAGTTATTTGGTATGGATCTGATCATGCCTTGATTTTATCATCTAAATATGTTCAAGATGATTGATCCAAAAATAATATTGGATTGCTGCAAATAAATTTATGAGCAACAACAGATAAAATTTGGAAATGTGTTAAGAACAAAAACATGATTTTGCGGGACTGATTGTAGTCAAACCGTGAGGAATTTGAATAAACGGTTGAAAACCAATCTCCCAAATGGACCCATTTAGCTTCCGCATAGAAATTTTCCCAAACAAATGTACGATTTGAGAGATATTTGTGTCTCTTTACGAGGCACATTTCATGTGGCAAAAATTATTAGTGACACCCAAACTGTTCATTCATTGTATAAATATATGAGAAAGTTCAAACCCAGAAGGATCGAGGAAATTGAGAGGAAGATTTTTATCCTTTCTCTTTTGTATATTATTTATTTTGTAATATTTTCTTCTTTTCAAATGGAGTAACGGATAGTTGAAATCTTTGGGAGAATGGACGAGTATTTTCAAAGAAGAATATGGAATTTCAGGTTGCTTAATGGCTTTTGCCCTATGAGTAAAATGGTTTTATTTTCATTATAATATCTTCATATTCTTTGAATAATTGATTATGCATTGATTCAAATTAACTTTAGTCTTTTTTATCAATACATGGTTAATTTCTATCATTTATATATTAATTTTTTCAATATTTAACAATCTATTATCCCAAAAGTTCTTCCTGGACCATATGATGAACATATTTTGTTGAAACTATATGAGAAAACCATTTACTCTTTGGATTTTGTGCTTTTGTAGATTGTCCAATGTTAATATTGTTTCTCATACAATTTTTTAATAGGAAACTTTATTTGTATTGAATTAGTTTTAGACTATTCTGCATATAATTTTTTATATCATGTTTTTCTTTATGTTGTTCATTATCTTTTGGTTTAGTTTATATCTGTGACTAATCATCTATTCAAGTATTTTGAGTTTACATCTGATGCTAGATAGCTGGTAACACCATTCCTTAGAATTGTAATTTCTTTCATTTTCAGTTATTAGACATTTCAAGGTCACACGATATATAATTATTTGTCTTTCTGTCATTATAAACCCCCTCTAGAATATGAAACACTTCCTTGAATTTCTTCAGGAAGTATTGTTCTTTATTTTGTCATAGGTTTACCCTTGACATAGGTTAAGAGGAGCTCATACACATACAAAGATATGAATTTATCTTAGTACTGCTGATCAGTGAGAGGTTAGTAAGTGCATTTCTTTCTTTTATTCAGATTTGTGTATATATGAATGAGACGATGATTGCATTAATTAGCTTTGATTGTTTCTGTGTCATTGTTTCAATTTTATTTATTTAGTATTTATTAGTTTAAAATATTTAAACATTAAAAAAAACAAAAAGATTTATGTTCTTACTTTATCTTATTTTGAAACATTATTATAAAAATTCATTTTCGCAAGATTTCAAGTAAACCTTGTAAACTGTATATAGATTGTTTATAATCATGTGTATATTCTTGTTTCTTTTTAATAAACATTAGTAAGTACTATATCATTTTTTATAATCATAGATTTTAGATTAGTTTCATTTCTTTTATTTTTTTAGGACTTTAGTTGGCCAACAGAGCCATTAAACCCGTCGGGTCATTTCATTCCAAATGGCTTGGGTTATTTAGACAACCTCGGTCCATATTTGACCTTCCAGTTGACGGTGTGTCACTTACGTCCATCAACAAATGGCACTAGAAGGAGGGCAGAGGTAAATTTAATGATTAAATGTTTTACCCCTCAACCTGTCGTATTTTTAGATTTATAAATTTTTCTTCTGTGTTATCTTGAAATGCACTAGAAGGCAAACCAGACTGACAAGCTGGCTTTGTAGGAGTCTTTGTTTTGAATGTATTTAATTCCCCATGGATTCGCAAATCACTGTGTTGGAACATGCTTGCCACTTCTTATTACCTAATATTCCCAACAAGATAGTCTCTCTCTTGTCAAAACTCACCTTTGATGGTGGAGGGGATGTATCTGCAAAACACCATCTTAACAAGTTTTGGTGTAAATGCATCAAGCATGATATTTTTGATTTAAAGGTTTTATGCAGATTGTTTTCTTTCACTTTCAGGGGGCAGATTAAACATTGGTTTGAGTCTTTTCTAGCATATCACATTATTGATTGGTTTCAGTTTCTAAATGAATTTTTAGATGCTTTTGAAAAATATAATTACAATCAATTATGTGAAGCATTTTAGAATTTACTAATCAATGACAATTCATCTCCAGAAGGATTTTCAACAAGAATCCATCATGTTCTCTGTAAATTTAATCTTGATGACATGTCATTTGTACTAAATCTCCTCTATGATGCTTGCGTCCCTTTCATCCAGTCACATTCAATCACGAATGATGAATCAATTTCAAATACTATCACTCAATTGCGAGAAGAATTTTGTTCACAGGATGAGAGGAATCCATCCGAAAATTTTGAATAGGCAAGAGAGGTAGAATCTATTGAAAAGGTTCTTACTGGCAATCAAATTGGTTTTTCCTCTGAATCATTGTATACTCAGTCCTCGATCGTCGTGGAAGAATATTTGATGTTGGGTCAAGATGAATGTCCATATTATTCTAACCCTTTCTCTAATCAATACTTAAATTCAGTTATTGAAGAACACTTAGGTGACAAAAACGATCTTAAGCATTCTAACATTCCAATGAAACTAATTAGAGATGTAGATTTGTAATTAGAAGAAGAAACCTTAAACCCTCATCTACAAATCACACCTTATCCACAAGAAAGATCAGATGTTTGTCATGAAAGTTTTGAATTATCTATCATACAGAAGACAAATTTAGATAATCATATTATGTTGAATAATTTATCACCAAAACAGAGTGAAAATTTTAAGGAAAGTAAAGAGGAATGTCTTGAGAATACCATTGTTAAATATCATAGCTCAAGATATTCTTTTCATGTGCTCATTTCTGATTCATTTTACTCTTTATATCCCAATCTCTTCTTAGATTCTGGTGGACTTGATACTTTACCCACAATATCTTATTCTTTGCCATCACTATCAAATCTTTTCGATATGCCAAAATTTGGTGAAATTAATTCCAAACATAAATTTTATGAAGTTGGATTTGATGCTCTTTCACTTTCATCACTCACATGGAAAAATGACATGTTGCAAGATGATTTTACATGATTTATTGTTGAAAAATACAATGCACTTATTCTTATGGAAATCAAATATTCTATTCGTTCTTTAACTAGTTCGAATTTTAATGTTTATGCTTTACAGTTTGAAACAATCAATATCATCAAAGGAAGCGTTCAAACCAATAATATAATTGATGTCATGAATCCTCTTATGATGTGTTCCCCATTGATATATCCATTTCATCAAAATCATAGTTTGCATCCTAATTTTTATGATGGGATCTTAGAATGGCTTGAAGATTTGTATCTAAAAAATCTTCATAATAAAGATAAAGTTGTGCTTGCTTTGTTTCTCCCTAAATATCTAGGAAGTAAGCATTACATGATTGTTTTAGATCCTCCATGTGAATAAATTGATGAACACTTGGAGAATTGTCAGGAGGATGGGGCACTTCAGCCTTGGTTGATGGTTATGTCAGGTCCCCATAATATTGAGAAGTTTTCCAAACTTACTTACACGCTTCCATGCCATTATGAGCCATATCACGACTAGATTGCAGAATTGTTGGAGGATTCATACATCAAGAAGTTTCAAAAGAATGGTAAGGTCGTGTTTGTTTTGTTTTTAAAAGAATATATAGGAGGTAATCATGACATATTTCTTTTGTATCTGCAAATACTACATTCCTTTATTCTGATTTTCGACTTTCTATGCCTTGCAGGATTGAAGATGCTCTTGTGGCTGCATTGGAAATATGATTTTACTTAGCGTTTTGATCATTTTAGTAGTTTAAAGTAGGTTTAGGAGTAGGTTTCCTTTAGTTTTCTTTCTCAATATTTCTTTCTGTAATAATGCAGTTATGAACATAAGTGGGTACACCAAGAGAACCATAATATGAATTTTTTCAGGGAAGTCCACTTTAAATCTTTTTCTCTCTGGTTTTAGTTGAATATTTCTTTTCAAAAATGCAGTATCATCATGAAAATTTTAAATGGAAAGTAAAGAGATAAGTAAATTTGAACTATCAATTCAACCCTGACCCAAGGTGCCACGAGTAGGACTGCACTCATCTTAATAAGGATTTTTCTATTTTATTTTAGTCTCTTTTATTTTTAATAATAATGCTTGGTCAAAGTAGCATCTCATGCATCACTATCTTAAGAAAAGAATTTGCTCGCACATGATATTTTATATGATTTAGTTCTTCCTTTATTTTATAGTGAGATGCTAGTGGATCCAAAAGCTCAAGTTTATCTTTGGCCAAAATCATTTTCTGAAAAGTTTTCTTTTGCTATTTTGATTTTGTGTACTTCTAATTTTGAATCCCATTAATAAAATTTGATTTGGTTTGTTGTGTATTTTTTGTTTTCTTTGATTGATTTGAATGAGTTTTCTTCTTATCTGTATTTTTGAATCAATATATTTCTGATCAAAAAACTATTGCCGAAGAAAGCATTTATTTTAAGACTTGTGTTTTTCAAGCAAATTGAAATAATTCAAAGAGGTCCTAATATTAATATATAGCTCAGACAATTTATTTTTAAGTCAATTGTCACTTTCATTTTGTCCTCAAATTGTCTTTGTGAGAGTATTACACCAGCGATATGGTTTAAATATTTGAAAATTACGATGATCTTTAAAAATTTTACGCCGTCCATATTCTTAAGGAATCACTTTTAAGTGCTTCCCCATTCTTTAGATGATTTCTTAAAGGAAATCTAAAATCTCTAAACCATGATAAAACTTCTAGTTTTTAAAGCAAATAAATAACATGATCAACTATTCACCTGTATTGCAATTAACCTCCAGTATCATCCCTCTCTCTTTGTCATCAAGAAAGCTATAATTATATTATTATTTAAAAGTGGCATAAGAGGGTTGGAAGCACTTAAGTGTGGGAAGTGTGTGTAAACCCGTCAGGGTACTCAACAAGCTCGCTGGTAGTGGGTAAATGCACACATGATACAAAGACAACTTCATCGAGGTACTAAAAAAGCCTGCTGGCATCGAAGCAATGTCGGGTCAAGAGGTATTAGGTATATGTTTTTAAATTAACTTTTATGGAAGTATACATCATGTCGATACAACTATTGGATGAGATTAAAGCATTTGAGTGAGTTAAATGATATCCCTGCCGAGTCTATGGCTACCTGTTGGCAGCAGTGGCTCTGCCAACGATATTGAAGTTCTTTTATAAGCATCATGATTCTTTGATTAAGACATTATTTCAGGTTATAATCCCCGGCAAAGAAAATTCTATTGTCTGGTTATAAAATTGAGCTTATCCTAATACTATATGGTCTCAGAGTGAATTTATTTCAGGGATCTTAAATCCTTTTTCAAGTCTTATTCTTCTCTTCCTGAGATGAAATCTTACCAGATCAGAGATAACTTCTTCACCCAGTAAGTCGCCATTTATTGGGCCCTAACAACGCCCCTTAAATTTTAAATTTAAAGGGCCCCCATTAGAATCTTGATAATTATAATGAGCTACAGAATCAACCTTTTCAAATAGTTCCATACCTTGGCTTGCTTTGAGACAAACTTAGGACATTCACTATAGTATGAGACATTCATTACAAGAGTATTTTTCAAAATTTAGAAACGAGTATAGAAATCTCAATTTAATAAAAAATGTTAGTTTTTATCATTTGTTTACTTTCGTTTAAATTATGGTTATGTGTTATTTCTTTTGCTCATTAACAATTTTAACTATTTTGAATAATGAGTTCAATACTTCATCAAATAAAATCTTGGTTGGTTTCTCATTTTCATAAAATCATTTGGTGATATCAATTAATTAAATTATTTTTTCATTTTGCATCTCATTTCAAAATAAAATTAATAACAAAAAAAATAATTATCTATCATTTGTTTGCTTTTGTAAAAAACTAAAATTAATATTTTTTTCTTCTCCATTAACTTGAAGCTTCTAGAATTTTAAGATCATATTTGAAAGGAAATTATGAACAATGTTTGTTTAGAACTTATAGATAGTTTAAATTCATTTTTTATTTTATTGTTTTAGATTTTGTTTATTTCACAATTTTTAGGTTATTAATTTAGGTTTCTTTTTGTTTCATAGGTTTCTATTATCCGTTATTTGGTATGGATCTGATCATGGCTTGATTTTATTATCTAAATACATTCAAGATGATTGATCCAAAAACAATATTGGATTGTTGCAAATAAATTTATGAGCATTAACATATAAAATTTGGAAATGCATCAAGAACGTAGACACAAATTTGAGGGACTGATTGTAGACAAACCGCGAGGCATGTGAAGAAATGGTTGAAAACCCATCTCCCAAATGGACCCATTTAGCTTCAACTTAGAAATTTTCCCAAACAAATGCACGATTTGAGAGATATTTGTTTCTCTTTACGAGACAAATTTCAGGTGGTGGAAATTATTAGTGACACAGAGACTGTTCATTCATTGTATAAATATATGAGAAATTTTAGAGCCAAAGAGATCCAGGAAATTGAGAGGAGGATTTTTATCCTTTCTCTTTTGTATATTATTTGTTTTGTAAACTTTTTTTATTTTCAAATGGAGTAACAGATGGTTGGAATCTTTGAGATAATGAACGAGTATTTTCAAAAAAGAATATGAAATTCCAGGTTGCTTAATGACTTTTATCTTGTGAGTAAAATGGTTTTATTTTCATTATAATATCTTCATATTATTTAAATAATTGATTATCCATTGATTTAAATTATTTTTAGTCTTTTTTATCAATACATGGTTAATTGTCATCATTTATATATTATTTTTTTCAATCTTTAACAATCTATTATCCCAAAAGTTCTTCCTGGACCATATGATGAACATATTTTGTTGAAACTATATGAGAAAACAATTTACTCTTTGACTTTTGTTCTTTTGTAGATTGTGAAATGTTAATATTGTTTCTCATATAATTTTTTAATATGAAACTTTATTTGTATTGAATTAGCTTTAGACTATTCTGCATATAATTTTTTATAGCATGTTTTTCTTTATGTTGTTCGTTATCTTTTGGTTTAGTTTATATTTGTGACTGATCATCTATTCAAGTATTTTGAGTATACAAATGATGTTAGGTATCCAGTAACACCATTCCTGAGAATTGTAATTTCTTTCATTTTTAGTTATTGGACATTTCATGGTCACAAGATATATAATTATTTGTCTTTCTGTCCGCTCCAGAATATGAAACACTTCCTTGAATTTCTTCAGGAAGTATTATGCCTTGTTTTTTCATAGGTTTACACTTGACACAGGTTAATAGGAGCTCATACACATACAAAGAGATGAATTTAGCTTCTAGTACTGCTAATCAGTGAGAGGTTAGTAAGTGCATTGGTTTCTTTTATTCAAATTTGTGTATATATGAATGACACGATGATTGCATTAAGTAGCTTTGATTGTTTCTCTGTCATTGTTTTGATTGTATTTATTTAGTATTTATTAGTTTAAAATCTTTAAACATTAAAAAAAAACAAAAATATTTATGTTCTTACTTTATCTTATTTTGAAACATTATTATAAACGTTCATTTTCACAAGATTTCAAGTAAACCTTGTAAACAGTATACAAATTGTTTATAATCGTTTGTATATTCACGTTTCTTTTTAATAAACATTAGTAAGTAATATAGCATTTTTTATAATCATAGATTTTAGATTAGTTTCATTTCTTTTATTATTTTTAGGACTTTAGTTAGCCAATGGAGCCATTAAACCCATCAGGTCATTTCATTCCAAAGGGCTTGGGTTATTTAGACAACCCCAGTCCAGATTTGACCTTCCAGTTGACGGTGTGTCACTGACGCTGGTCAACACCACTGTATCCCTTGGATTTTGTATATGGATAGCGACGAGGAGTGATGTAAGACATCATAGGGGATGCACAGAAAGAGGAAATTATTTTTGAAAAGAATAGGAAGATCCATTTGGAAGTACATGATACATTGAAGAAGTAGTAGGAAAAGTAAAATGTCTGAGATGATCAACATGTAATTGAGAAAACATTAAATGTGGGAGACATAGTTTGGTTGAATATGAACAAATATAGGCTATGGGGTCTTGGTAAGAACATAAAGGATTTGCAATATGTTCCTTTTGAAGTATTGGATAATATGAGTGATAATTCATATAGACTTAGTCTAACCCCATACATGCACATTTACTCAATAGTGAATTTGGAAAATATGAAGCTCTATGAGCCTTCCATCTTGGATTAGGAAACTAAGGAGAGGTTCCTACCCACTATAGAGGACTTAACACTAGAAACTCAGGAAAAGGTGGTGAAAGATATATTTTTGTAGAACAATTCTAGAGATAATAAATGTGGGCAACATGAACTCTAGCAACTTCCATGAAAGGCCTAATGGTAGTCCAGTGAGAAGGTAGAGGAAATGTTTCCTCACCTCATTCAATAACATATTTTGGGGACCAAAATCCTTCCTAAATGGGGAGGTATGGTATATAACGAATCATTATATAATTGGATCTATCTTAGTATTTTATGTGAGGAAAAAATGGAAGAACTGGCTTGCAGGGCCCATTTTAGGAGCAGGTCCTAGCTTGGTGATTTGGAGTCCAAATATTTCGAGAGCTAGTTTGAGGAATCAAATGACACTTTACGGGGTCAAATTTGTGTGATCTTATCTCCACCACTTTGATGTTGTTCTACACATTGTATTCTTTTAAGTAGTGCAAAATTCACCTCAATCAAAGTTGGTATGATAAAGTTATGCCTCCCATAATTTTACCTACCATATTGACCACCATGATATTGAGTGGATGGCATGTTAGTCCCTATTACTCACACATGTGGGGATATTCATGTGTGGAATCTTAAGAATATTATAGAGGGTACAAAACCCTAACACTAATTGAGGGTTGAGGTTTGCAAAATCCCTAACCATAAACCTAGATGACTATTAGCTTATGTTAAATACTAGGCCACTAGGAAGAGAAGGTGTTCCATTATTCTGGTATTATTATTTTTCAATAGTTGAGTACAACATCTAGGAGTGGGATAATGAAGAATAACAAAGGAGATATACTACTTTGTAGTAGTATTTCAAGCCACAGTGTCCATGTCAAGTCCATAGTGAATGCCCATTATTTGTACTCACAATTCTTAATTGAGAAAAAGAGAGTAGAGCATATGCCTCACCTTCTAAATGGGTTTTCTCCCATATTAGGTTTTCCCAAGTCACATCTTGTGTTAATTTGTTTGGACGGTGTTTTCATTTTCTTGTTTATTTCATTTTGGTTTTAGTTATTTCCACAAGTTTGAGCACCACACTAATAATAATAAATATGATATCTAAGGTAATCAAATACATAATAAAATATTTTAGAATATTATAAGACCTGTTGTGACAAACGTTTCCAATGGAATATCAGTGTCAATTTACACATCATTTAGGTTTTACCATATTTCCATATAAAAGTTCCCCTCTAGATATTCCAATGGTTTTTGTGTCTTCTATAAGCCTCTTTTGAACCATTTTGGTGTGGAATCCTTCACATCATACTTTGGTCTCTCTAGTAACCCCAATGTTTACTTTGGGGCTATAGTCTCTATGTAACCTATTCTATCACATCTTGATTGGTGCCTCCCCACCATGAAATGCTTCAATAATTGATATTTCTACATGGTTATGATATTTCCTAAAACCATTTACTCGTTTCTAGTAGACATGCATAGAATAAAATATGTATGGTACTATGTTCCCATATGCATAATTAAATGATCACGAGGACATCATTCCTTCATAAACATTCCTACCTTTGCCATATAATTCTACCCACAAGGATTTATTACTTAAATTTAACAACCTATGAGGCAAATTCAATCTTTATCGATAATATATTACACAATCCATAGATATAAAACTATATATGCATGTATGAAAAATTCCTTGCATGTTTTAAACAAGAAATCATATTCATACCCTATATGTATAATTGTTTCCACATGAAGAGAGTTACAACTCTTCATATCCACAATGCCATATTTATACTTTACATAGTTGAACTTTATTTACATAACAAGAGAGAAATTTTCCTTCTACAACATAAAATGACGATTGTAATAGCCTCTATTCTTACACATAAGTGTTCCTCAAATAGACCAGAAGATATTCCAAGGCCAAGGATTCAATGAAAAATGCATTTCCTTGGACATGCATTTTATTAAATAATTCCAAGGATTCATAGGGTTCCATGGAAAATCATTTGAGACAACTAATTTCACATACTATTATTTTTAGCACAAAACAAAACTCTACGAGACAAGTAATTTCATATGTTGTTATTTTGAGCACAAGCAAAACTCTATGAGACAACTAATTTTAGGCTTTATCTACAAGAAAGATTCTCTAAGAGTTATTATGGATGAATTTACCTTGTTCAAGAGACAATAAATGGGAGTAGGTAGGAATATCCCTAACTATGGTTAGTGTGTACCTCTTTATTGTATCCATTTTGGTTAGAAATTCTTCTCTTGGTTAGACCTGGTTTATATATATATATATATTATTTTAAAAGTTACTTTCATTATTATGGTAAAAGAATGTTTAAATTTGTTACATGCTTCCACAAATACAATGATTTCTTCCCCAAGTATCTATAAATAAGTTGGAAGCTTCATATGCCTTATCATCCCAATATATTAAATCATATGCCTTATCATCCCAATATATTAAATCAATGACTAAGGATTCATTAGTAGGAATATCTTCTCTAGTGATGGAAAATTTGACATGATTTATTCTATGTCAGGAAACACTCAATACTTA
Organism: Picea mariana; assembly: GCA_032191745.1. NCBI lineage: Eukaryota > Viridiplantae > Streptophyta > Pinopsida > Pinales > Pinaceae > Picea > Picea mariana. Next base: position 193,298 of record JASDQU010012953.1, on the reverse strand, counting down.
ACCCCCACCCAAAAATAATCTATGTAATATCTTTGTAAATAGTTGAGGAAACAACAATTCTTTGAAAATGTTTGAGGCAACAACAATGCATCTTCTTATCTCAACAACAATATTATCCCAAAATCCATAGAAAAATATCCTAAGGACATTTTAGGGTACCCTATTGGCCCAAGATCCAACTCAAATGACCAAAGTAACGCAAAAAGATACTCATGCACATTATGCCCTAAAATTTGTCCCTGTGATAGTACAAACAACATAGGGGGAAACAACGTGATATGTAGCAACCCTTGTGTACTCTGTATAAACTCCAAAATAAATATAAGGTGTTATTCCTTCACCATATTGAGGAAATTAAAGAATAAAGAATATATATTCTAACTAGCTATTATTTATTCATGACTATCTAATTCCATAGATGAAAACCATTAAATTAGTTATTTCATTCTTGCAAAGATGGGTGTTGAGGGTGGCATGTTATCGAATTTATTGAGGAAATGGCCAATGCTTCTTGGGATTTTAGAGAAATTAAATTGAAGTACAATGTGGAATTTATAATCAAATACAAAGGAGTTTGAATTTTATTTTTCTTAGAGAAATGAAATAAATGGTGATTCAATGAGTAATAGGACAATAGAGTGAAGACATTAGTTATCTATTTAGGGGGAATTATTTTGTACTTGAAGGATTTATGGGTCCTTTGTTTCACCTCTCTCCTTTGTGAGTTCTATCTTTGTTATGTCTTTGGGCTTCCTATATTCCTTTATTGTAGTGGGATAGGTCTCTTTATCTTGTCATGTCTCTTTCTGATGGTAGGTGTTTGGGTATGAGTAGTGTTTGGATGGAATGACAATGCACTGAAGAGTTTAAGTCTATCCTTTAGGGACAACATGTGGGAAATTTTAGATTTAGGGTTTAGATTCAGTTTAGGACTCTAACGTCTTGTTATTTGGGACCCACTGCCTTTTCCTCAACCTGCATTGAAGTCCTTTAAAAATTCCAAAATAATTTTACTTTTAGGTTCACTTAACATGAGATGAAGAGTTTATAGGATACTACTGCAACCATTACATTAAGTCCAAATTTTGTTAACTTCAATGGTTACAACATACTATTTAAGAAATTCCTATCATTAAACTACTAAAAGGAAAATATTTCATTAGAGGATATAATTAATAGCTACTTTATCAGATTAGTGAAAATGGACATAAGAATCACAATGAATGTCAAGTATGGGACTAATTATTGTTGACACGTGTTGGATTTATGTAAATTTTAAACCTTTTACAGTAATGTAATGCACACACAGATTTAAAGAAAAAAACTAGAAAATAATACAATTTCAATCACACATATACACAAAGATTTATCCTTGAAACTCAAACTGGGAAAACCAACAACATGTTTAGA
>JASDQU010012953.1:166072-179288 GCA_032191745.1 Picea mariana | reverse complement strand
CCTAATATTGGCTCATTACCCCTTAATTGGGGCATATTACATTAGTAATGTTATTTTATTTATGTTGTCTTTATTCCATTAGTTGTAATTATACCTCCTAGTCTCCTATATATACCAAGGAGACATTTTCATTTGGAATCATCTTGTACTTGAACATTTATGTGGGGTAAAAGGATGTTGCCCCCTTGAAGAGGCTTATTATCTGAAATTATCTCCTCTTCAAGGTGTTGAGTACTTATTTTGAGTTTTTTCTATGCTATATTGGTATTTGGTTCTTAACATCAAGTCTCCCTTTTTCCTCCTCAAACATTTGTGGCTCATATACTTCTCTTTTTTCTTGATGATCATCGATTGATCATTTCATCTATCTGAACATATCCAATGGTGTTGTGCCGCCACTTTGGTATTTTCTTGGGATCTTCCTTGTCGAAGTGATCACCATGATTTTGGTGACCTATACTTGTATTGGAATCATCAAAATCATTTTTTGGAAATTCCTCATGCTTAGCATCCTCCCCCCATTTTGGGGGTGCTACTTGAATATTGATACTTTAATCCTTAGATGCAACATGTTGTTGTAGTAGGATTTTGATTTGTGAATAAATATGGAAAGCTGCATCTTCCTTATCAAATATGGAATCTCTACTAAATATCAATTGATTGGTGTTAACATCAACCAATATGTAGGATTTATGACTGTCATTGTACCTTGTGACAATCAATCTCTTTCTCTTCGAGTATAACTTGGTTCTCTTATCATATGGAATTATGCATAAATGTTGGAAAATTATTGTCATTGATATCAAAGATAGGGGGAGACTACTAAATCCAAATATTAAATGAAGGGAGCACACGAATTGTATAGCCAAGCCAAAAAAGGCATGAAGGGTTTCTGGATTATATATAGAGGTATGAGGAGGATGAGACGACCCCATTGAAGAGAAATGACAATTGGATGTTGGATGAGATGACCCTACAAATAGAGGAACAAGATCAAGGAGGTGAAAGTTTGTGGCTGAACGATCACAGTTTATTGAAATCTGAGGGCGCAACAAAAGTTCTTTTGAAAGAACAATTTTTCCCACATTTGTGGGGAAAACCATTTTCAATTAATTTATAAGGTAAATTCGTTGTCATATATTTTGAATGAAAACAAACAAGTCATAGATCCTTGCATGCGGTGTTAACTTTTATGTTATGGGGTCCAATATACTATATATTGGAACATTAGTAAGAAAATTAATGTTTTAGCAAAGTTTTCAGGGGCCTGGTGGCTTGGTGTCGCGATGATAGGGCCCAACATACCATAGATCGAGATATCAAAGTGAAAGTGCGACGTTGAAGTCCAGTGCGCCCGGTGGTTGATGCCACTTCAACACCACATGCCATACTATGTCAGTGCCACACCATTTAGTATATGTAGACTACATCATCTTCCACGTCATATTAGATATCAGATCCGGGTAGATAGTTGAGATAAAGAGTTAGAGGTTCCACTAGCACAATGCCTTGATGGGTTACGGGTCTGGTGGCCCAGTGGACTGGTGGTTCCGATGACCCGATGGGTGGAAAATAGATAGATAAGGTTCCATACTAGATCAGGTGAAAGTGCGGTGTTAAAGTATTGAGGGCCTGGTAGGATGGTGGTGATGCCACATCAGTTCCATGATAACAACCACATAGAAGTCTTGATTGAGCCAAAAAATCAACCACATCAATGCTATGTGTCAAGCCACATACTAGTATTGATTCAACATGGTGTCCAAATAGGGATAGAGGATGTGATGATGTCAACAATCATGTATTGGTGCCACATCATCCAGTACACAAGGAAAGGGTCCATGTGGAGATCATGTCATCTACCATGTCATCACACCAATAGATCATATACAGAAAGATTGTGGGATCATTGCTATGTTGAAGTTTTGGGGGGTTGGTGGCCCAGTAGGTTGATCGTGTGGTGGCTTGGTGAGCCTGGTGGCACACCAGATTAGGGAAAATAATTCGTGAGTTAAAATTTAAAGGTTTGGGGGCTTGGTAGGTTGGTGGCGTGGTGTGTCCAATGGGGTAAATCGAAGTAAAGGTTAAGGGAAGATGGTTGAAGGTCTGGGGGCTTAGTAGCCTGGTGACCCGGTGGTCCTGGTGATGAGGATGTGTTTTGTGTTCCAGTGGCCAATGAATAGATCGATGGTAGATATTTAATCAAGGACCATATTAGATGGTCATTGAGCATTATAGGGTGTTGTGTGTGTGGTTAAATAGCCAGGTGGCCCGGTTAACATTTTGATGTGAAAAAGAACATATTGACGATTGCAATTTAATCATGGCTTAATCCATTGATTGTTGAGTGTTGAGGTTTGTGATGTATGTTTCATGAGCCCATGGTCCCGATAAATAGGTGACCCCATGGAAAAAAAACATGAAAACATGAGGAATTTGGGACAGACTTCAAAGGACTTTTGCAGCCAATTTTAAAGAGAGTAAGAGGATGTGGAGCCAACCTGATGAACACAAATTTTTGAATGTGGAAAAACTCTTGGGCACTTGGGCTTGATGTAAATAATGATGCCCTGATCATTTTGAAAAGGAGTGTGTGAAGAATAAGGATGAGGAAGTGAATCTCTGAGGCTCTGAGGTCCGAGGATGCGAGAGAATGAAAGAGAGGAATATGTATTTGTTTAAGGGTGGCTAGGAGGTGCAAGGTCAAAGGAACATCTGAAGTCATGCAAATTGGGAACTGGTGGAGAGTATTGTGACATCAAAGAAAGAGTAGCAGATTTGTGTAGGTGAAGGATTGAAGTAAAGAGATGATTTGGTATTATTGACAGTTTAAGGATATTTGTGTCTTGACTAGGTTGGTGCGTACATTTTGTTGAGTTGATGCTCATCAAAGGGAATTGGTGTCTCTTGCAGGTTGGTGCCTGCAAATATTGCAATTGTAGGTTGTTTCCTACAGGCATTATTGAGTTGGTTCTCAACTAAGGGTATTGGTGTCTCCAACAGGTTGGTGCCTGTAAATATTGCAATTGTAGGTTAGTGCCTACAGGAATTGCTGAGTTGGTGCTCAATTGAGGAGATTGGTGTCTCCTGCAGGTTGGTGCCTACATGATTTTATAAATATATGATTTGTGGTTTTCTCCCATTTGGGTTTCCACGTAAAACTCTGTGTATTTTGTATTGTACGATTGTACATATTTATTATCAACTTCTTATGGTTGGTAAGTAATAAATTAATAAATATTTTAAGTAAATAAAAAGAAGTCCTTTACCTATTCACCTCCCCTCACAATATAAGTAAGTGTGCCAACAATTTGTATCAGAGCAGGTTCCTTTAGGAACATTCTAACCAATGGAAGGTGAAACCCTGCAACACATATGGATAGACATGAAGGTTTTTCTACAAATAAAGCTTCATTATTTAACGGGTCAAATTATGCATTTTGGAGCATAAGAATGAAACATTATTTGATGGCACTTGGGTTCAACATTTGGATTAAAGTAAAGAATGTTTACATAGCTCCAACAACTCCACCTGTATATTGTTACACATCAAAATGTCACACTTGAGTTTTTCACCCTAAGTGTTGCAAGTGTCGCAAAGTGACGTATGCACTATGTTAAGTGTCGCATGCATTGTCACAAGTATCATATGCACCTTAACAAGCGTTGAATTCTCTTTTCTAAGTGTTTTAACCCCTTGACACCATGAAAGACATTTTCTAGGACCCCTAAGTCATATTAGAGGAAGAAACCCATCATTTCAAGGGCAAAAACACACCTTTTTCTTGGAAAATCGACCATTTTGGGGGCATTTATGAAGGGTGGCACCCCCTGGACATGATGGGGGAATTACACTTCATGGGGTGGTTCCTCCTTTCCATGTTAGGGGAGTGCCACTTTATAGGATGGCACCCTGTGTTCAACTTTGGGGGAGCGCCAGTCTTGTTAGAGGAAAATGGGGGATCCTACACCTCTTTCTAAGGGCCTGATATCTTGGGATGAGGTTGATTGTGATTGAATCCTACCCTATGGGATCTATCCTAGGATATAATACCAAATTAAGGAACCATATCCTTCATTTTCTCATGATGGTTGTACCTCTCAAAGCCTATATATTGAAGGTATTTCCAAGGTGAAGGGGAAGAATTAAGGTATCAAACCTTTGATCTTGGGAGAAGCATCAACATTTTGATTTCAATATTCATGCAAGGGTTGGATGAGGAGATACTGGAGAATTAATTGCATCATCAATCATGCATTGTAAGTGTATTCTTTGGTTTTCCAAATTAATATCAACTTGGCCTATTCCCTTCAAGTTCATGTGTTCTATGTTTTCTTGTCTATTGTCATTTCAGTCTTCATATATATATATATATATATATATATATATATATATATATATATATGATTTATCTAATCATCCAGAGTAGGAGGAAGAGTTCCTTTGCTAGTCTTTGAAGGACTTAAGTTGCATTGAGGAGCTTGGAGATCAAGCCCAAGGATTGGAGCAGCGAGGAAAAATGTTGCAACAAGGTATGCCACATCCTTCCTCTCTCTTGCTTCATTGATTGAGTCAGATATATAGGGAAAGTAGTAACCACTTGTTCACTTATGTTTTTGGACCAAATATATGGGTATTGGTCCAAAGTGGAGCTTATCCTGTCTGTAGGGAAATATTTCTCACAACATAGATACAACTAGACATAGGCTCAGTGAAAATAAGTCTAAGGCCATGAGTACAATTCTAAACGGTCTAGAAGATTTGGAATTTGTCAAAATTATGCATTGTACTGTAGCAAAAGAGATGTAGGACAAGTTACAGATAATATATGAAAGGGATGACAAGGTCAAGAAGGAAAAACTACAAACTCATAGAGGACAATTTTGAGACCCTTAAGACGAATGAAGAAGAAAGTATTGCAACCTATTTTCTTTGTGTGGATGATATTGTCAACACTATCAGAATATTGGGTGAATAGGTTAAAGAAACCATCATTGGGAAAAAAGTGTTTATGTCACTTCCCTCAATATTTGATCCCAAGATATATGCAATTGAAAAAATAAGTGACCTAGACAATCTGAGAATGGATGTGTTGCATGAAATCCTCTCTACATATGAGATGAGGATAGAAAAGGATAATCCAATAAAGCAATCAAGGAAGAAAGCAACCTTTAAAGCATAAAAGAAGATAAATAACAAAGAATAAAAAATGAATGACAACTCAGATAGTGAATCAGATGCAGAAGAAGCTAACTTTGTCGGAAAGCTCAAGAGAGGAATAGGAAAATGCAGTGGTAAGCTTCCCTTCAAATGCTTTAATTGTGGAGAAGCACGACACTTTTATGATAAATGTCTTTATGCGAATAACATAAATATCAATGAAAAAGAATATTCCAATTTTAAAAAGTATAATTAGGGAAAGATTGAAAAGAGGAGAAAGCTCTACAGACAAAATAAGAATATATACACCAATGAGGATAACAAATCGTATGATGACCGTGATACTGAAACAAAAGTGATTATTTTCATGGGTATAGAAACACAGACTGATGTCCTATAAAATAAAAACACAGATTCAACAGAAGAAGACAATCGTTGATCTATATTTATGTGGGAATGAAATGTAACATAGAAATAAGACAGAAACACAAAGATACAATAATACTCAAATTCTATTAAAGAATGAAAGATGAAGAGACTATAAAAGAAAATTGTTACATGAATTCGCAAGAATATGATTACAATGATTCCCCAAAGGCCTTTTTAACATAAATCATAAATGAGAAAACCCTAACCTTGGAATATGAAACACCAAAAGGGTTTTGGGCCCCAATGGGGGTAGTTGATACGTCAACTTCCTGAGGGAGTAACTTTTTCATAAGATCTCCATTTTGGGTGCTTGGTACCCCATTGAAAAGTTCTAGATGAGGAGTAAACATTTTGAGTGGACCAATACAATCCTTTGATATCTATTGGGAACTGCCACATCAAAAAAACATCGTTTAGGTCCTCAAAACGGCCCCAGAAGTTTGGGACCCAAAAAACTGCAGAAAACATACCAAGATGAAAACTATATTTTGAGCCAGTGGAATAGGTGGGCCGCAACCAATATCCACTTGGATCATTTCTCTTCCCTTAGGAAGAAACGTTCTCCATTTCATTGAGTTCCCCCATTGAATGGAGAAACTTTTGCTGAACTTAACGCTTGGTGAGCCACTTTCCTTGGCGCAATATCTACCCTGTTTTGAAAACCCGATAGAGTTGGATATTTTGTGGGCGGGTGCCCTTAACCTATGTGTCTATGATCCAATCAATGGTTTCTTGTTCCATGCAGTCAGGTTTGATATTTTTAGGTGTCAGTTTCTCTACCACTTTTGATGTGTCAAGTAGTGGTGGAAAATATGGTCGAAGGAGGTCCACATTGAATACTGGGTGTAAGCCAAGGAAAGGGGGAATACTTAACTCAAAATAATTTTCACCCTTGACCTTGGTGATGGTGTAGGGTCCATATAAAAATGGACACAGTTTCCGATGGGGTCCTATAAGGCACTCTTTCTGCAAATGCAACCAAACCTTTCAGCCTACCTTAAACTTGTGGGGAATCTGATGTTGATCATGGCATTGATTGCACTTAGCATTGGATTTCTACAAAATATCATGGACCTGTTGGTGGAAGTGTTGAATTTGTTCAATGAATTTGGTGTCCTTGTTGGCCTCAGATTGAGGATGGGAAGATTCTTCTTGTGTGCATGCAAGGGGTAGTGCTACATCAATGGGGACTAATGGTTGAAAGCCCAGGCCCACCTAAAAAGGGTTGTGGTTGGTCGAGCTATGGAGGGATATATTGTAGTTGTTGGACATAAGGAAGGATTTCATCCCATGTGCATGGATTCTTGTAGTTGTACATGCGCAAGAGATGAAAGAGAATCCTATTGATGACCTATGTATATCCATTAATCTAAGGGTGGAAGGCAATGTGTTTGGTGATATTGGTTTCCAACATCGAACAAAATGTGCTCAAGAATAAGCTATCCCAATATGATATGATGGTATGAGGTAGTTTGAAGTGTACCCATACATGCTTGAAGAATTGCTTTGCAGTGGCATCGACTATGATACTCTTCTTCCAGACGATCATAATGGCTATGTTAGAGAATCGATCAACAACAAAAAATACACAGTCATTGCCATGATTGGTGGAGGGGAAACCTAACATGTAGTCCATCGAGATGGATTCCTAGGGACCGTTGGGAGTAGGTATATGGGTGTACAATCCTTGTTTTTTAATGGTTGTCTTGGATATGGAGCAGGCAGTGCAAGATCTGATATACTTACTAACATCTTGTTGAAGCTTTGACCAATAGAAATACTTTCATAGTACTGCCACTATCTTCTCCATGCCTAAGTGTCATGCCACCCAACATTATTGGTATTCCCAAATCAACTTCTCATACTTTCTTGACGGAACACAAAATGACCTATATTGCATAGCAGTCCATCCTGCAAATGGAATTCAACAATGACCACGCATGTTCCCAACATCTGGTAGGTCGTAGTGAAGTCGGGATCGTTGTCATAGAGTTGGGATCCTTCAGCTTGAGGTCAATTGAGGCATTCATCGATGTGATTGGTGTTCCCTTTCTTATACTTAATGTTGAGGTGAAATTGATGCAAGTATGTGGACCAATTTTGATGGCGGTCATTCTACAATTTTCCTTATTTCTACATGAATTATATAGGCTTGTGATCTATATGGATGAATGTATCCTTCCCTAGAATGTAATGCTTCCATTGACAACAATCTTGTACGATGGAATACATTTCTTTGTTATAGGTGGGGTACTTATGGATGACATCTTAGAGTGTCTCACTATGATAGGCCACTATATGACTCTATTGAGTGAGAAAGACACCAACAACATAATCGAAAGCATATATCTTAATATCAAATGATTGTTGTAGACCGAGTAAGGAAAGCACCAGGGTTGAGCATAAGTAATGTTTCATATCATCGAAGGATTTTTTTTGTGATATGCCCCACACAAATTTTGCTTTGCAAGCACCCTTGGTCGCTTGGATGAGAGCCCATGCGATATGGGAGAACCCTAATATGAATCTTTGATAGAGTTTGGCAAGGCCTAAGAAGATATGAAGCTCAGTTATTGTTTTCGGTGTTGAAATGATGTTCAATAATGAGAGGGGGGGTGAATCAATATTGGTTCATTTTTCACATTTTTAACCAATTATTAAATTTATTAACCATAAAAATTGATCAACAAGAAAGAACAGTACTCATAATTTAAATATAATAAATATGCAATTTATATTTTAGTTACAAGTTACAATTTTGTAGAAGACACCAATCTTCTTCCTTTTGAGCACCTACTCAAGGAGACACCAATCCCCTATTTTAGAGCACCAACTCTAGGAGACACCAATCCCCTATTTTGAGCACCAACTCAAGGAGACACCAATCCCCCATTTTCAAGCACCAACTTGAGGAAGTACCAACTCCCTGTAGATCAGGCTCCAACCTGTAGAGGACTGCAATCCTCCCTTGCTCCTCCCTTCCACCCTTACTTCATGTGAATGTTTACAGTTTTTCCTTGGACTCTACTTTTATTTCCGATCTTCTGAATTAGATCATTGAATCGTCCACCTTTCATTATACCTTTATGTTTATATAATATTCCAATAGGTATGAAATTGAACCATTGTGTCTCTTCAACAATGAACCATTGCACCTCTTCATTTTATTTTAATAAAATAACAATAATTTGTCATTTAATTAAGAAAAAATTTCCTCTCCTTTTTATTTATTCATAATATCTACATGAAAGATTGTTAATTATGATTTATTGAACCATTATGTCTCTTCAACAATGAACCATTGCACCTCTTCATTATATTTTAATAAAATAACAATAATTTTCCATTTAATTAAAAACAAATTCCCTCCTCTTCTTTTTATTTCACCTTTGAAAATACCATGGGCCTCCAAAACCATGGGCTTGAAACCACCAATGGTAAAAAAAATTGTAAAATATTTCTTTGACTTTTAATCATGCACGTTTACTCCCAAAACCATGAAATTGAATGCACGAGATTATAAAATATTTCCTTTGAATTTTTCAAATGCACTTTTACTTCCAAAAACCACGGGCTTGTAAAATATTTCTTTGACTTCTTTACATGCATTTTTAAATATACTAGTAAAAATCACTTTTTACTTTTTCACGTGCACCCCTTTTCTTTATTATACTTGTAAACACACACACTTTTAAATATACTAGTAAAATTCACTTTTTTCTTTTTCACGTGCACCCCTTTTCTTTATTATACTTGTAAACACACACACACATGATCCTTTTTTGCATCAATACCAACACCAACACCATATACTCTTTTTGAGTAGGCTTGAGTAGGACCGACTTGGTATCTCTTCATAACATTACTTGCTAGCATTGTAAGGAGGGAGGATGACTTCATGTGTGAGATTTATAAGTATTGATATTTCATAGGTAGTTACACAACACTTCATGTCACTTCAACACTTCACAATATTGTTACACAGTGGCTCAACATTTGACATAGCCATGCAAGGTTCGTCGATTCTTGTTTACTTGATATGTTATTTCATCATTCCTTTAAACCTTTGTTGACATCATTAGGGCACATTAAGAATGCTTCTCTTCAAAGTTCAAACCAATCAATCAATGAAACTTCACCTCTTTTCCAAGGTTGACATCAAAACCAAATTTCAAACAATCTCCCCCTTTGTTATTGATGGAAACTTAGTAAAACAATCTTTCTCCCCCTATGAATGTGTATTGTATTCATTTTGAGTCCTTTGAGTTGAGTCCCCTTATCTTCATGTTTTTTGTTTTGGACTTGTTTTAATGTTTATCTCTCCCCCTTTGACATCAATGGAAAAGGAACTTCCTTCTAATATTCCACAACACCCACTGTCAACAACTCTCCCTATTTGACTACTAATCTTAGACAGTCAAGACCTTTCAAGAGAAAAATGGACCTTTGTCAACATATGTCAAATCAATGTTTTACCATAGTCCTTCGATTATGCGGAAACCAACTTCAACTTTTTTCCTTTAGAAAAAGAATTGGTCCTTTCATTTGTTGTTGTACCGCTATCTCAATTAGTGATATGGTTATGTTCTCATACAATCATAGCTATCTTCTTCACATTCATATCTTTCTCATGCTCATATTTCTGTTCAAATAGAAGTAGATCTAATATTAATGTTGTTTTCTTGTAGCTCCTCAACCCATGATCTTTTCTCAATAACCTCTTGTTGTTGGTTGTAAGAGTCCTCTTTATAAGTTTCTTATTCTTTTGGGAATTCCATCAACAAAGAGAATGTTGGTTATGTGGCTTAAAAAGGTTGAAAGCCCCCCCCTTTTTTTTAAGTCTGATCAAATTGTTGAATATTTCATCTTAGTTCAGGTTGTTCATTCATCTTTGTGGACATATTTCAAGGAGTTGTTATACAAAAATATTCATTGTTGATTTTGAACAGTCTTCATGGGCCTTCCTTGATTATTAATATCAAAACAAGTTCTAAAGTGTCTTCCATTGACATCAGTTTGTAATGATCAAAACATTTTAAGGGAATGGTCAAAATTTTCATCAATTTTTGCTTCACATTCAGTTCATGATATTAATATTTCAGTCAGTTCTTCAATCCATTCCTTCCTTTTGTTCATATTTTCTGTTGAGGGGGAGTTTAGTAAAATAAAATTGAAAAACTTTCAATATCTTTATTGCTCAATTCTACTAGTTGGTCTTCTTTTGGGAGTTCATCATCATCACTATTGTTTTGTGAAATAGAGGCTTCTTCATCTTCTTCTTTAGAATTTTCTTTTTGCATATTTATTTCATTGGATAAAGCATTATTGATTTGCAAGACATCATCAAGATCTACAAATGTGTCACATTCTTCTTTAGGATCTCTTCTTTCTTGGGCTTGATCCACTTCATAAGAAAAACTCTTATTTTCACATTCCTTATTAGGAACTTCACCCATCATTCTCCTATTATCAACTTCATCAATTTTAGGTGCAATATCTTCATCATCTTTCTTGATTTGTAATTCATATTTTCTTCTCTGTGTCTTCTTATAATTTTCTTGAATGTTGGATATACTTGTCTTCATGGAATATTTTGATAGTCTACATTCACTGGATTTATGACCATAATTGTTTCATTTGTAGCATTTAACATTGTAATCTTGTAAAGGACAAAATGAATTATAGTGTCTATTTCTTTGATTACTTTTATTCTTGATGTTCTTATAGCCATGTGTTTTAGTACTTTTATGATTATTCATTCCATAAGTTCTACAATCTACTTCTTTATGCCCAAAATTATTGCAAGAGAAGCAATATCCAAGAAAGAAATGTTGATAACTTTTGTGGGGAGTTATTCTTGTAATTGTGTTCCATTTGAATTCATTTTCTTTTGCGAATTTATGTTGATTAGAATCATTATTTATCTTGTTTTCTTTCTTCTTGAAGGAACTTTTAAGGGAAACTGCATAACTTTTTGGATTTTTGACAGATTCCTAAGATGTAGAGTTAGATCATTTGTTAGACCTATTTTGATCATATCCGAGTCCTGTCTTATTGCTTTATGATTCTTGATTATTAATAATATCATCCAATATTTTTGAATTATTTTCAAATTTTGATTTCTTCTTTTCTTTCTCAAGTTCCCCTTTTAGAAGGACAATTTTAGCCTCTAACTTTTCACAGTCTTGTTGCTTTTCATTAATTTGATTTAAAATGACTTATTTTATTCTTTTAGCTTCTTGGAATTGAGTCTTTAAATCAATAATGATTTGTTATTTTTTCTTTAGGGTTTTTGAAACTTCATTTTCTCTTGATTTGTGTACTTCTTCATACTCTAGTACTTGTTTTATTAATGATTTGTTCTTATTTTTATATTTTCTCAATTCTTCAAGAGAACTAATAAGTTCTTCTTCAAGGTATACTTATGATTCAAATTTAGAGTTTCCTTCAACTTCATTTTGATTTTTTGTGCCCATAAATAGAAGTTATGTCTCCTCATAGTCACTCATGTCAGATGAACTATTGTCTTCTTTGGAGTAATTTTTTTCCTTTTCTTATAGAATTTCTTTTTGTATTGGGATTTATCCCTTTTATGGTCTTTCTAGTTGTAAGCTTCTTCATCATCACTATCCTCCTGCTTGGGATAGGGAGATTTGTTAGCAAAGTTTCCAATTTTTCCACAGTTGAAGCATTTGAAAGGTAACTTCCCTTTGTATTTGCTAGACCCTTCCCTGAGTTTCATTATGAAGTTAGCCTCTTATTCATATGACATGTTCGAGTGAATTCAATTTGATACATGTTCATGGTTCTTTGTTTTTGAATTTTTAAATGTTGCTTCCCCTTTTGATGGCTTATCTTTCTCTATTCTCATTCCATAGGCTATGAGAACCCCATGAAGTTCATCCACTATAACTTTTTCAAGGTTTTCATGATCCTCCAGGGTAGAAACTTTGGCATCATATCTCATTGGTAATGATCTCTGTACCTTTTGAACAATAATTTTGTCATCTAAATATTCTCTCAGTGCTCTGATTTGAATTTACAATTCCATCCACCCTTTGAAGATACTATGCAATATTTTCTTCCTCTTTCATCTTCAAACATTCGAATTTCCCTTTGTGTTTTTGAATTTTATCTTTTTTAACTTTTCCATCTCCTTCACAGATGATTTTAAGTTTTTCCCAAATTTCCTTTTTGATTTACAATGCATCACTTTTACAAATATAGGATTTTCTAATCCACCCAAAATTACATTAACATCCCTTGAATTATCATTACAAAGTTTATTTGCAGTATCATCTGGGGCTACAGTAGTTGGTGCAGTGTAACCATTTTCCACAGATAGCCAAACATCACAACCAAACACCATCAAATAAATTTCCATCCTTATACTTAAAAATGCATAATCATTTCCTTTGAACAATGGTGCTCTGTTGGAAGACATTCCTTCTTACTGATCCATTGGATTTCTCAGAATCTTCCTTCAAGTGGTTAGATTGTGGTGAAGGAACCTGCTCTGATACCAATTGTTGAAATGATGTTCAATACTGAGAGGGGGGGTGAATCAGTATTGGTTCTTTTTTCACAATTTTTACCAATTCTTGAATTTATTAACCATAACAATTG
>JASDQU010012953.1:149549-165597 GCA_032191745.1 Picea mariana | reverse complement strand
AGAGTTGTAGACAACACTTGTCTCAAGGGGAGGGGAATGTTAAGCCCTACTATTGGCTCATTACCCCTTAATTGGGGCATATTACATTAGTAATGTTATTTTATTTATGTCGTATTTATTCCATTAGTTGTAATTATACCTCCTAGTCTCCTATATATACCAAGGAGACATTTTCATTTGAAATCATCTTGTATTTGAACATTTGTGTGGGGTAAAATGAGGTTTCCCCCTTGAAGAGGCTTATTATCTGAAATTATCTCTTCTTCAAGGTGTTGAGTACTTATTTTGAGTTTTTTCTATGCTATATTGATATTTGGTTCTTAACATCAAGTCTCCCTTTGTCCTCCTCAAACATTTGTGGCTCATATACTTCTCTTTTTTCTTGATGATCATCCATTGATCATTTCATATGTCTCGACATATCCAATGGTGTTGTGCTGCCACTTTGGTATTTTCTTGGGATCTTCCCTGTCGAAGCGATCACCATGATTTTGGTGACCTATACTTGTATTGGAATCATCAAAATCATATCTTGGAAATTCCTCATGCTTAGCATCCTCCCCCCATTTTGGGGGTGCTACTTGAATATTGATACTTGAATCCTTAGATGCAACATTTTGTTATAGTAGGAGTTTGATTTGTGAAGAAGTCTGGAAAGTTGCATCTTCCTCATCAAATATAGAATCTCTACTATATATCAATTGATTGGTGTTAACATCAACCAATATGTAGGATTTATGACTGTCATTGTACCTTGTGACAATCAATCTCTTTCTCTTCGAGTATAACTTGGTTCTCTTATCATATGGAATTAGGCATAAGTGTTGGAAAATTATTGTCATTGATGTCAACGATAGGGGGAAACTGCTAAAGCCAAAGATTAAATGAAGGGAGAACACGAATTGTATAACCAAGCCAAAAAAGGCATGAAGGTTTTATGGATTATGTATAGAGGTATGAGGAGGATGAGACGACCCCATTGAAGAGAAATGACAATTGGATGTTGGATGAGATGACCCTACAAATAGAGGAACAAGATCAAGGAGGTGAAAGTTTGTGGCTAAATGATCACAGTTTATTGAAATCTGAGGGCGCAATAGAAGTTATTTTGAAAGAACGATTTTTCCCACATTTGTGGGGAAAACCATTTTCAATTAATTTATAAGGTAAATTCGTTTTCATATATTTTGAATGAAAACAAACAAGTCATAGAGCCTTGCATGTGGTGTTAACTTTTATGTTGTGGGGCCCAATATAGTGTGTATTGGAACATTAGTAAGAAAATTAATGTTTTAGCAAAGTTTCCAGGGGACTGGTGGCCTGGTGCCGCGATGATAGGGCCCAACATACCATAGATCGAGATATCAAATTGAAAGTGCGAAGTTGAAGTCCTGTGCACCCGGTGGTTGATGCCACTTCAACACCACATGCCATACTACATCAGTGCCATGTCATTTAGTATATGTAGACTACACCATCTTCCACGTCATATTAGATATCAGATTGGGGTAGATAGTTGATATAGAGAGTTAGAGGTTCCACTGGCACAATGCCTTTATGGGTTGCGAGCTTGGTGGCCCAGTGGACTGGTGGTTCCAATGACCCGATGGGTGGAAAATAGACAGACAAGGTTCCATACTAGATCGGGTGAAAGTGTGGTGTTAATGTATTGAGGGCCTGGTAGGCTGGTGGTGATGCCACATTAGTTCCACGATAACAACCACATAGAAGTCTTGATTGAGCCACAAAATCAATCACATCAATGCTACGTGTCAGGCCACATACTAGTATTGATTCAACATGGTGTCCAAATAGGGCTAGAGGATGTGATGATGTCAACAATCATGTATTGGTGCCACATCATCCAGTACACAAGGAAAGGGTCCATGTGGAGACCATGTCATCTACCACGTCATCACACCAATAGATCATATACGGAAATATTGTGGGATCATTTCTATGTTGAAGTTTCAGGGGGTTGGTGGCCCAGTAGGTTGATCGTGTGGTGCCTCGGTGAACCTGGTGGCTACCAAATTAGGGAAAATAATCTGTGAGTTAAAAGTTAAAGGTTTGGGGGCTTGGTAGGTTGGTGGCCTGGTGAGTCCAATGGGGTAAATTTAAGTAAAGGTTTAGGGAAGATGGTTGAAGGTCTGGGGGTTCAGTAACCTGGTGACTCAGTGGTCCTGGTGATGAGGATGTGTTTTGTGTTCCAATGGCCAATGAATAGATCGATGGTAGATATTTAATCAAGGACCATATCGGATGGTCGTTGAGCATTATAGGGTGTTGTGTGTGTGGTTAAATAGCTAGGTGGCCTAGTTAACATTTTGATGTGAAAAAGAACAGATTGACGATTGAAATTTAATCATGGCTTGATCCAACGATTGTTGAGTGTTGAGGTTTGTGATGTATGTTTCATGAGCCCATGGTCCCGATAAATAGGTAACCTCGTGGAAAAAACACATGAAAACAAGAGGAATTTGGGACAGTCTTCAAAGGACTTTTGTAGCCAATTTTAAGGAGAGTAAGAGGATTTGGAGCCAACCCGATGAACACAAATTTTTGAATGTGGAAAAACTCTTGGGCACTTGGGCTCGATATAAATAATGATGCCCTGGTCATTTTGAAAAAGAGTGTGTGAAGAATAAGGATGAGGAAGTGAATCTTTGAGGCTCTGAGGTCCGAGGATGCAAGAGAATGAAAGAGATGAATATGTAATTGTCTAAGGGTGGCTAGGAGGTGAAAGGTCAAAGGAACATCTGAAGTCATGGAAATTGGGAACTGGTGGAGAGTATTGTGACATCAAAGAAATAGTAGCAGATTTGTGTAGGTGAAGGATTGAAGTAAAGAGATGATTTGGTATTATTGACAGTTTAAGGATATTTGTGTCTTGACTAGGTTGGTGCATACATTTTATTGAGTTGATGCTCATCAAAGGGAATTGGTGTCTCTTGCAGGTTGGTGCCTGCAAATATTGCAATTGTAGGTTGGTGCCTACAGGCATTGTTGAGTTGGTGCTCAACTAAGGGTATTGGTGTCTCCAACAGGTTGGTGCCTGTAAATATTGCAATTGCAGGTTAGTGCCTACAGGAATTGCTGAGTTGGTGCTCAGTTGAGGAGATTGGTGTCCACTGCAGGTTGGTGCCTACATGATTTTATAAATATATGATTTGTGGTTTTCTCCCATTTGGGTTTCCATGTAAAGCTCTGTGTATTTTGTATTGTATGGTTGTACATATTTATTATCAACTTCTTATGGTTGGTAAGTAATAAATTGATAAATATTGTAAGTAAATAAAAGGTAGTCCTATACATATTCACCCCCCCTCACAGTATAAGTAAGTGTGCCAACAATTTGTATCAGAGCGGTTTCCTTTAGGAACAATCTAACCAATGGAAGGTGAAACCCTGCAACACATATGGATAGACATGAAGGCTTTTCTACAAATAGAGCTTCATTATTTAATGGGTCAAATTATGCATTTTGGAGCATAAGAATGAAACATTATTTGATGGCACTTGGGTTCAACGTTTGGAGTACAGTAAAGAATGTTTACATAGCTCCAACAACTCCACCTATATATTGTTACACATCAAAATGTCACACTTGAGTTTTGCACCATAAGTGTTGCAAGTGTCGCAAAGTGACGTATGCACTTTGTTAAGTGTCACATGCATTGTCACAAGTATCGTATGCACCTTACCAAGTGTTTCATTCTCTTTTCTAAGTGTTTTAACCCCTTGACACCATGAAATACATTTTCTAGGACCCCTAAGTCATATTAGAGGAAGAAACCCATCATTTCAAGGCCAAAAACACACATTTTTCTTGGAAAATCGACCATTTTGGGGGCATTTATGAAGGGTGGCGCCCCCTGGCCATGATGGGGGGATTCCACTTCATGGGGTGGTTCCCCCTTTCCATGTTAGGGGAGTGCCACTTTATAGGATGGCGCCCTGTATTCAACTTTGGGGGAGCGCCAATCTTGTTAGAGGAAAATGGGGGATCCTACACCTCTTTCTAAGGGACTGATATCTTGGGATGAGGTTGGTTGTGATCGAATCCTACCCTATGGGCTCTATCCTAGGATATAATACCAAATTAAGGAACCATATCCTTCATTTTCTCACGATGGTTGTACCTCTCAAAGCCTATATATTGAAGGTATTTCCAAGGTGAACGGGAATAATTAAGGTATCAAACCTTTGATCTTGGGAGAAGCATCAACATTTTGATTTCAAGATTCATGCAAGGGTTGGATGAGGAGATACTAGAGAATTAATTGCATCATCAATCATGCATTGTAAGTGTCTTCTTTGGTTTTCCAAATTAATATCAACTTGGCCTATTCCCTTCAAGTTCATGTGTTCTACATTTTCTTGTCTATTGTCATTTCAGTCTTCATATATAGATTTGATTTATCTAATCATCCAGAGTAGGAGGAAGAGTTCATTTTCTAGTCTTTGAAGGACTTAAGTTGTGTTGAGGAGCTTGGAGATCAAGCCCAAGGATTGGAGCAGCGAGGAAAAATGTTGCAACAAGGTATGCCACATCCTTCCTCTCTCTTGCTTCATTGATTGAGTTAGATATATAGGGAAAGTAGTAACCACTTGTTCACTTATGTTTTTGGACCAAAGATATGGGTATTGGTCCAAAGTGGAGCTTAGCCTGTCTGCAGGGAAACATTTCTCACAACATAGATACAACTAGACAAAGGCTCACTGCCAATAAGTCTAAGGCCATGAGTACAATTCTAAACGGTCTAGAAGATTTTGAATTTGTCAAAATTATGCATTAGCAAAAGAGATGTAGGACAAGTTACAGATAATATAATAAAGGGATGACAAGGTCAAGAAGGAAAAACTACAAACTCATAGAGGACAATTTTGAGACCCTCAAGACGAATGAAGAAGAAAGTATTGCAACCTATTTTCTTTGTGTGGATGATATTGTCAACACTATCAAAATATTGGGTGAAGAGGTTAAAGAAACCATCATTGGGAAAAAAGTTCTTATGTCACTTCCCTCAATATTTGATCCCAAGATATATGCAATTGAAAAAATAAGTGACCTAGACAATCTGAGAATGGATGTGTTGCATGAAATCCTCTCTGCATATGAGATGAGGATAGAAAAGGATAATCCAATAAAGCAATCAAGGAAGAAAGAAACCTTTAAAGCATAAAATAAGATAAATAACAAACAATAAAAAATGAATGACAACTCAGATAGTGAATTAGATGCAGAAGAAGCTAACTTTGTCGGAAAGCTCAAGAGAGGAATAGGAAAATCCAATGGTAAGCTTCCCTTCAAATGCTTTAATTGTGGAGAAGCACGACACTTTTATGATAAATGTCTTTATGCGAATAACATAAATATCAATGAAAAAGAATATTCCAATTTTAAAAAGTATAATAAGGGAAAGATTGAAAAGAGGAGAAAGCTCTACAGACAAAATAAGAATATATACACCAATGATGACTGTGATAATGAAACAAAAGTGTTTCTCTTCATGGGTATAGAAACACAAACTGATGTCCTAGAAAATAAAAACACAGATTCAACAGAAGAAGAGAATCCTTGATCTATATTTATGTGGGAATGAAATGTAACATAGAAATAAGACAGAAACACAAAGATACAATAATACTCAAATTCTATTAAAGAATGAAATATGAAGAGACTGTAAAAGAAAATTGTTACTTGAATTCGCAAGAATATGATTACAATGAGGCCCCAAAGGCCTTTTTAACATAAAGCATAAATGAGAAAACCTTAAACATCCAAAACCCTAACCTTGGAATATGAAACACCAAAAGGGTTTTGGGCCCAAATGGGGGTAGTTGATACGTCAACTTCCCGAGGGAGTAACTTTTTCATATGATCTTCATTTTGGGTGCTTGGTACCCCATTTAAAAGTTCTAGATGAGGAGTAAACATTTTGAGTGGACCAATACAATCCTTTGATATCTATTAGAAACTGCCACATCAAAAAAACATCGTTTAGGTCCTCAAAACAGCCCCAGAAGTTTGGGACCCAAAAAACTGCAGAAAACATACCAAGATGGAAACTATATTTTGAGCTAGTGGAATAGGTGGGCCGCAACCAATGTCCACCTGGATCATTTCTCTCCCCTTAGGAAGAAACATTCTCCATTGCGTTGAGTTCCCCCGTTGAATGGAGAAACTTCTGCTGAACTTGACGCTTGGTGAGCCACTTTCCTTGGTGCAGTATCTGCCCTGCTTTGAAAACCCGATAGAGTTGGATATTTTGTGGGTGGGTGCCATTAACCTATGTGTCTATGATCCAATCAATGGTTTCTTGTTCCATGCAATCAGGTTTGATATTTTTAGGTGTCAATTTCTCTACCACTTTCGATGTGTCAAGTAGTGGTGGAAAATATGGTCGAAGGAGGTCCACATTGAATACTGGGTGTAAGCCAAGGAAAGGGGGAATACTTAACTCAAAATAATTTTCATCCTTGACCTTGGTGATGGTGTAGGGTACATAGAAAAATGGACACAGTTTCCGATGGGGTCCTATAAGGCGCTCTTTCTGCAAATGCAACCAAACCTTTCTGCCTACCTTAAACTTGTGTGGAATCTGATGTTGATCATGGCATTGCTTGCACTTAGCATTGGATTTCTACAAAATATCATGGACCTATTGTTGGAAGTGTTGAATTTGTTCAATGAATTTGGTGTCCTTGTTGGCCTCAGATTGAGGATGGGAAGATTCTTCTTGTGTGGATGCAAGGGGTAGTGTTACATCAATGAGGACTAATGGTTGAAATCCCAGGCCCACCTAAAAAGGGTTGTGGTTGGTCGAGCTATGGAGGGATATATTGTAGTTGTTGGACATAAGGAAGGATTTCATCTCATGTGCATGGATTCTTGGAGTTGTACATGCGCAAGAGATGAAAGAGAATCCTATTGATGACCTATGTATATCCATTAGTCTAAGGGTGGAAGGCAATGTGTTTGGTGATATTGGTTTCCAACATCGACCAGAATGTGCTCAATAATAAGCTATCCCAATATGATATGAGGGTATGAGGTAGTCTGAAGTGTACCCATACATGCTCGAAGAAGTGCTTCGCAATGGCATCGACTATGATACTCTTCTTGCAAACGATCATAATGGCTATCTTAGAGAATCGATCAACAACCAAAAATACATAGTCATTGCCATGATTGGTGGAGGGGAGACCTAAAATATAGTCCATCGAGATGGATTCCTAGGGACCGTTGGGAGTAGGTATATGGGTGTACAATCCTTGTCTTTTAATGGTTGTCTTGGATATGGAGCAGGCAGTGCAAGATCTAATATACTTACTAACATCTTGTTGAAGCTTCGACCAATAGAAATACTTACATAGTACTGCCACTATCTTCTCCATGCCTAAGTGTCATGCCACCTGACATTAGTGGTATTCCCAAATCAGCTTCTAATACTTTCTTGATGGAACACAAAAATGACCTAGATTGCATAGCAGTCCATCCAGCAAATGGAATTCAACAATGACCATGCATGTTGCCAACATCTGGTAGGTCGTAGTGAAGTCGGGATCATTGTCATAGAGTTAGGATCCTTCAGCTTGAGGTCAATTGAGGCAGTCATCGATGTGATTGGTGTTCCCTTTCTTATACTTAATGTTGAGGTGAAATTGATGCAATTATGTGGACCAATTTTGATGCCGGTCATTCTATAATTTTCCTTATTTCTACATGAATTATATAGGCTTGTGATCTATATGGATGAATGTATCCTTCCCTAGAATGTAATGCTTCCATTGATGATAATCTTGTACGATGGAATACATTTCTTTGTTATAGGTGGGGTACTTATGGATGACATCTTAGAGTGTCCCACTATGATAGGCCACTAGATGACTCTATTGAGTGAGAAAGACACCAACAACATAATCGGAAGCATATATCTTAATATCAAATGATTGTTGTAGACCGAGTAAGGAAAGCACCAGGGTTGAGCATAAGTAACGTTTCATATCATCGAAGGATTTTTTTTGTGATATGCCCCACACAAATTTGGCTTTGCAACCACCCTTGGTTGCTTGGATGAGAGCCCATGTGATATGGGAGAATCCTAATACGAATCTTCCATAGAGTTTGGCAAGGCCTAAGAAGCTATGAAGCTCAGTTAGTGTTTTCAGTGTTGAAATGATGTTCAATAATGAGAGGGGGGGGTGAATCAATATTGGTTCATTTTTCACAATTTTAACCAATTATTAAATTTATTAACCATAAAAATTTATCAACAAGAAAGAACAGTACTCATAATTTAAATATAATAAATATGAAATTTATATTTTAGTTACAAGTTACAATTTTGTAGAAGACACCAATCTTCTTCCTTTTGAGCACCTACTCAAGGAGACATCAATCCCCTATTTTAGAGCACCAACTCTAGGAGACACCAATCCCCTGTTTTTGAGCACCAACTCAAGGAGACACCAATCCCCCATTTTCAAGCACCAACTTGAGGAAGTACCAACTCCTTGTAGATCAAGCTCCAACCTGTAGAAGATTGCAATCCTCCCTTGCTCCTCCCTTCCACCCTCACTTCATGTGAATGTTTACAGTTTTTCCTTGGACTCTTCTTTTGTTTCTGATCTTCTGAATTAGATCATTGAGTCATCCACCTTTCATTATACCTTTCTGTTTATATAATATTCCAATATGTATGAAATTGAACCATTGTGTCTCTTCAACAATGAACCATTGCACCTCTTCATTTTATTTTAATAAAATAACAATAATTTGTCATTTAATTAAGAACAAATTTCCTCTCCTTTTTATTTATTCATAATATCTACATGAAAGATTGTTAATTATGATTTATTGAACCATTTTGTCTCTTCAATAATGAACCATTGCACCTCTTCATTATATTTTAATAAAATAACAATAATTTGCCATTTAATTAAAAACAAATTCCCTCCTCTCCTTTTTATTTCACCTTTGAAAATACCACGGGCCTCCAAAACCATGGGCTTGAAACCACCAATGGTAAAAACAATTGTAAAATATTTCTTTGACTTTTAATCATGCACGTTTACTCCCAAAACCATGAAATTGAACGCATGGGATTATAAAATATTTCCTTTGAATTTTTCACATGCACTTTTACTTCAAAAAACCACGGGCTTGTAAAATATTTCTTTAACTTCTTTACATGCATTTTTAAATATACTAGTAAAAATCACTTTTTACTTTTTCACGTGCACCCCTTTTCTTTATTATACTTGTAAACACACACACTTTTAAATATACTAGTAAAATTCACTTTTTTCTTTTTCACGTGCACCCTTTTTCTTTATTATACTTGTAAACACACACACATGATCCTTTTTGCATCAATGCCAACACCAACACCATATACTCTTTTCGAGTAGGCTTGAGTAGGACCGACTTGGTATCTCTTCATAACATTACTTGCTAGTATTGTAAGGAGGGAGGATGAATTCATGTGTGAGATTTATAAGTATTGATACTTCATAGGTAGTTACACAACACTTCATGTCACTTCAACACTTCACAATATTGTTACACAGTTGCTCAACATTTGACATAGCCATGCAAGGTTCATCGATTCTTGTTTACTTGATATGTTATTTCATCATTCCTTCAAACCTTTGTTGACATCATCAGGGCACATTAAGAATGCTTCTCTTCAAAGTTCAAACCAATCAATCAATGAAACTTCGCCTCTTTTCCAAGGTTGACATCAATGAAAACCAAATTTCAAACAATCTCCCCCTTTGTCATTGATGGAAGATTAGTAAAACAATCTTTCTCCCCCTATGAATGTGTATTGTATTCATTTTGAGTCCTTTGAGTTGATTCCCCTTATCTTCATGTTTTTTGTTTTGGACTTGTTTTAATGTTTATCTCTCCCCCTTTGACATCAATGGAAAAGGAACTTCCTTCTAATATTCTGCAACACCCCCTGTCAACAATTCTCCCGATTTGACTACTAATATTAGATAGTCAAGACCTTTCAAGAGAAAAATGGACCTTTGTCAACATATGTCAAATCAATGTTTTACCATAGTCCTTCGATTCTGCGGAAACCAACTTCAACTTTTTTCCTTTAGAAAAAGAATTGGTCCTTTCATTTGTTGTTGTACCGCTATCTCAATTAGTGATATGGTTATGTTCCCATACAATCATAGCTATCTTCTTCACATTCATATCTTTCTCATGCTCATATTTCTATTCAAATAGAAGTAGATCTAATATTGATGTTGTTTTCTTGTAGTTCCTCAACCCATGATCTTTGCTCAATAACCTCTTGTTGGTTGTAAGAGTCATATTTATAAGTTTCTTCTTCTTTTGGGAATTCCATCAACAAAGAGAAACTTGGTTATGTGGCTTAAAAAGGTTGAAAGCCCCTTTATTTTTTAAAGTCTGATCAAATTGTTGAATATTTCATCTCAGTTCAGGTTGTTCATTCATCTTTGTGGACAGATTTCAAGGAGTTGTTATACAAAAATATTCATTGTTGATTTTGAACAGTCTTCATGGGCCTTCCTTGATTATTCATATCAAAACAAGTTCTAAAGTGTCTTCCATTGACATCACTTTGTAATGATCAAAACATTTTAAGGGAATGGTCTAAATTTTCATCAATTTTTGCTTCACATTCAGTTCATGATGTTAATATTTCAGTCAGTTCTTCAATCCATTCCTTCCTTTGGTTCATATTTTCTGTTGAGGGGGAGTTTAGTAAAATAAAATTGAAAAACTTTCAATATCTTCATTGCTCAATTCTACTGGTTGATCTTCTTTTGGGAGTTCATCATCATCACCATTGTTTTTTGAAATAGAGGCTTCTTCATCTTCTTCTTTAGAATTTTTTTTTTGCATATTTATTTCATTAGATAAAGCATTATTGATTTGCAGGACATCATCAAGATCTACAAATGTGCCACATTCTTCTTTAGGAACTCTTCTTTCTTGGGCTTGATCCACTTCATAAGAAAAACTCTTATTTTCACATTCCTTATTAGGAACTTCACCCATCATTCTCCTATTATCAACTTCATCAATTTCAGGTGCAATATCTTCATCATCTTTCTTGATTTGTAATTCATATTTTCTTCTCCGTGTCTTCTTATAATTTTCTTGAATGTTGGAGATACTTGTATTCATGGAATATTCTGATAGTCTACATTCACTGGATTTATGACCATAATTGTTTCATTTGTAGCATTCAACATTGTAATCTTGTAAAGGACAAAATGAATTATAGTTTCTATTTCTTTGATTACGTTTATTCTTGATGTTCTTATAGCCATGTGTTTTAGTACTTTTATGATTATTCATTCCATAAGTTCTACAATCTAGTTCTTTATGCCCAAAATTATTGCAAGAGAAGCAATATCCAAGAAAGAGATGTTGATAACTTTTGGGGGGATTTATTCTTGTAATTGTGTTCCATCTCAATTCATTTTCTTTTGTGAATTTATGTTGATTAGAATCATTCTTTATATTGTTTTCTTTCTTCTTGAAGGAACTTTGAAGGGAAACTGCATAACTTTTTGGATTTTTGACAGATTCCTGAGATGTAGAGTTAGATCCTTTGTTAGACCTATTTTGATCATATCCGAGTCATGTCTTATTGCTTTATGATCTTTGACTATTAATAATATCATCCAATATTTTTGAACTATTTTCAAATTTTGATTTCTTCTTTTCTTTCTCAAGTTCCCCTTTTAGAAGGACAATTTCAGCCTCTAGCTTTTCACAGTCTTGTTGTTTTTCATTAAGTTGATTTAAAATGACTTCTTCTATTCTTTTAGCTTCTTGTAATTGAGTCTTTAAATCAATAATTATTTGTTATGTTTTCTTGAGGGTTTTTGAAACTTCATTTTCTCTTGATTTGTGTACTTCTTCATACTCTAGTACTTGTTTTATTAATGATTTGTTCTTATTTTTATATTTTCTTAGTTCTTCAAGAGAACTAATAAGTTCTTCTTCAAGGTATAATTATCATTCAAATTTAGAGTTTCCTTCATCTTCATTTTGATTTTTTGTGCCCATAAATAGAAGTTATGTCTCCTCATCTTCACTCCTGTTAGATGAACTATTATCTTCTTTGGAGTAATTTTTTTCCTTTTCTTATAGAATTTATTTTTTTATTGGGATTTATCCCTTTTATGGTCTTTCTAGTTGTAAGCTTCTTCATCATCACTATCCTCCTGCTTGGGATAGGGAGATTTGTTAGAAAAGTTTCCAATTTTTCCACAGTTGAAGCATTTGAAAGGTAACTTCCCTTTGTATTTGCTAGACCCTTCCTTGAGTTTCCTTATGAAGTTAGCCTCTTATTCATATGACATGTTCGAGTGAATTTAATTTGATACATGTTCATGGTTCTTTGTTTTTGAATTTTTAAATGTTGCTTCCCCTTTTGATGGCTTATCTTTCCTTATTCTCATTCCATAGGCTACGAGAACCCCATGAAGTTCATCCACTGTAAATTTTTCAAGGTTTTCATGATCCTATAGGGTAGAAACTTTGGCATCATATCTCATTGGTAATGATCTCTGTACCTTTTGAACAATAATTTTGTCATCTAAATATTCTCTCAGTGCTCTGATTGAATTGACAATTTCATCCACCCTTTGAAGATACTCTGCAATATTTTCTTCCTCTTTCATCTTCAAACATTCGAATTTCCCTTTGTATTTTTTAATTTTATCTTTTTTAACTTTTCCATCTCCTTCATAGATGATTTTAAGTTTTTCCCAAATTTCCTTTTTGATTTACAATGCATCACTTTTACAAATATAGGATTTTCTAATCCACCCAGAATTACATTAACATCCCTTGAATTATCATTACAAATTTTATTTGCAGTATCATCTAGGGGTGCAGTAGTTGGTGCAGTGTAACCATTTTCCACAGATAGCCAAACATCACAACCAAACTCCATCAAATAAATTTCCATCCTTATACTTAAAAATGCATGATCATTTCCTTTGAACAATGGTGCTCTGTTGGAAGACATTCCTTCTTATTGATCCATTGGATTTCTCAAAATCTTCCTTCAAGTGGTTAGATTGTGGTGAAGGAACTTGCTCTGATACCAATTGTTGAAATGATGTTCAATACTGAGAGGGGGGGTGAATCAGTATTGGTTCTTTTTTCACAATTTTTACCAATTCTTGAATTTATTAACCATAACAATTGATCAACAAGAAAGAACAGTACTCATAATTTAAATATAATAAATATGAAATTTATATTTTAGTTACAAGTTACAATTTTGTATAAGACACCAATCTTATTCCTTTTGAGAACCTACTCAAGGAGACACCAATCCCCTGTTTTAGAGCACCAACTCTAGGAGACACCAATCCTATGTTTTTTAGCACCAATTCAAGGAGACACCAATCCCATGTTTTAGAGAACCAACTCAAGGAGACTCTAATCCCTTGTTTTCAAGCACAAACTTGAGGAAGCACCAACTCCTTGTAGATCATGCTTCAACATGTAGAGGAATCCAATCCTCTATTTTCAAGCACCAACTTGAGGAAGCTGCAACTCCATGTTCTTCAGAATCCAAGTTGTAGAGGACTGCAATCCTCCCTTGCTCCTCCCTTCCACTCTCACTTCATGTGAATGTTTATAGTTTTTCCTTGGACTTTGCTTTTGTTTCTGATATTCAGAATTAACTCATTGATTCATCCTTCTTTAACTATACCTTTATGTTTATATAGTATTCCAATAGGTATGAAATTGAACCATTGTGTCTCTTCAACAATGAACCATTGCACCTCTTCATTTTATTTTAATAAAATAACAATAATTTGTCATTTAATTAAGAACAAATTTCCTCCTCTCCTTTTTATTTATTCATAATATCTACATTAAATATTTTTAATTATGATTTATCGAAAAATTGTGTCTCTTCAACAGTGAACCATGTCACCTCTTCCTTTTATTTTAATAAAATAACAATAATTTGTCATTTCATTAAAAAAAAAATTCCTCCTCTCATTTTTATTTTACCTTTTCAAATACCATGGGCCTCCAAAATCATGGGCTTGAAACCGCCAATGGTAAAACCTATTGTAAAATATTTCTTTGACTTTTAATCATGCACTTTTACTCCCAAAACCATGAAATTGAATGTGTAGGCGTGTAAAATATTTCCTTTGAATTTTTCACATGCACTTTTACTTCCGAAAACCACGGACTTGAAACCACGGGCTTGTAAAATATTTCTTTGACTTCTTTAGATGTATTTTTAAATATACTAGTAAAATTCACTTTTTACTTTTTCACGTGCACCCCTTTTCTTTATTATACTTGTAAGCACACACACTTTTAAATATACTAGTAAATTTCACTTTTTATTTTTTCACGTGCACCCGTTTTCTTTATTTACTTGTAAATACACACATATGATCCTTTTTGGATCAATGCCAACACCAACACCATTTACTCTTTTTGAGGAGGCTTGAGTAGGACCGACTTGGTATCTCTTCATAACATTACTTGCTATCATTGTAAGGAGGAGGGAGGATGAATTCATGTGTGATCTTTATAAGTATTGATATTTCATAGGTATCTACACAACACTTCATGTCACTTTAACAGTTCACAATGTTAAACATTTTCTCAACATTTGACATATTCCTGCAAGTTTCATCGATTCTTGTTTACTTGACATGTTATGTCATCATTTCTTTAAACCTTTGTTGACATCATCATGGCACATTAACAATGCTTCTCTTCAAACCAATCAATCAATGGAACTTCACCTCTTTTCCAAGGTTGACATCAATGACAACCAAATTTCCAACAGTCGGCGATGGTCAGTCATGAATGACTTGGATCTTGGCTGGATCGACATGCACACCCTACTCATCCACAATGTATCTGAGATATTAGACCATGTTCATATTGAAGGATAATTTCTCTAAGTTAGCATATATTTTGTGTTTCCATAGAGTGTGGAGGACCTATTGAATGTGTTGCAAGTGTTATGCCCAACTCTTGTTGAAGACGAGGATGTCATCCAGGTATACAACTACAAAGGAATTGGTGAAGGGATGCAACATGTCATCCATCAACTCATGAAAGTTGTTGGGGAATTTGTTAAGCCAAAGGGCATGAACAACTAATCAAAAAGACATTCTTTCAACTTAAAAGCAATCTTCCATACATTAATATGTTTTATGGGGACTTGGTGGTAGCCAGACTTCATATCAATCTTTCTAAATTACTTGGCCCCCTTGAGTTGGTCGAGAAGGTTATCAATTTGAGGAATTGGGTACCAATTCCTAACTATGACTTTTTTTAGATCTTTGTAATCAATACAGAGTCACTAGGTCTCGTCTTTCTTTTGTACGAGCACAATTGGACTTCCGTGGGGTGAGGAGCTTGGTTGAATGTTCCCTTTTGGAACAATTATTGAATATGGTGCTTGATTTCCTCATTTTCCAAGAGAGAGTGCCAGTACACCAACCCATTAGGAAAAGACATTTCAGGGGTCATCTCAATTGAATGCTTGACCTGATAGTGTAGAGGCACCCGAGTGGGTGAGGTGAAGATGCCTCAGTATTCCTCCATGACTTTGTCCACTAGATTTTTTTGCATAGAGGATCCCTATGCAAAGTCCATGGATGTGGTCATGACCTTCCATTCATTCTGAGAGAAAATCATGAAGAGATCAAATTTTCCAGTCTGGGAAATTCCCTTCCTGCACTTCTTAATGGAGACTAAAGAAATTGTGGTAGGTGGAGATAACTTTGGTATCATGTACATTTGTCTGCCCATAGTATCAATGACAAGTGGACAACATCACACAATATCTTCTCCTTGAAGGGCTTGATGCCATAGGGAAAGCGACAATGTTGGTTGATGTGGAGATCTCATCCTTGGATGAGCCACCCGATATTGTATGGATGCAGATGTGGTGTTTTCAAAAACTTCAATTGCTTGAATACCTCTACTGAGATGAGGTTCTTTTGGCTTTCGCTATCAACAATGAAATGTAGCAGAGCACCCTTCACC